>PVKA01038186.1:0-20436 GCA_004027165.1 Ctenomys sociabilis | reverse complement strand
AATAAAGCATAAAAACAGTGTTCATACTCATGAAAAAACAAAAAGAAATAAAAAATACAAAATGAAGAAGAGGGAGGAGAAGGAGAGAGAAGAAGAGGAGGAGGAGGAGGGGGAAGAGGAGGAGGAGGAGGAGGAGGAGGAAGAAGAAGAAGAAGAAGAAGAAGAAGAAGAAGAAGAAGAAGAAGAAGAAGAAGAAGAAGAAGAAGAAGAAGAAGAAGAAGAAGAAGAAGAAGAAGAAGAAGTAGTCCAGACTTGCTTCACCCCTGAGGAGTATGCTGTCCCGGCTTCCTCTGACCAAGTTAGCCTTGTTTTCTAGAACCCTAGGGGCACTGGCAGATGATACTAAGTTCGTCATGGACAGCTGGGCCAGTCAGGCTTTGGTATTGACATTTTGAAAATTAAAAAGGCTAAAGAAAAATGGCAACAGTTTCAGAACAAAAGGACAGAATTCATTTGGTGGCCAGAGGGGCCCAGAAAAGGAAATGAAACTGGGAGTTATAAACGAATGGATGTTTGCCATTGGTAAAAATCTAGGTCACTGACAGATGTACGTATTTTTCCACTTTTATTTTCCTCTGTGGGCTTTGATAGCACTATTGTCTAATAAATGTCTAATCATCTGAGTGTAGCAAGAGATTTCATTCCAGAACACAATTGTTATACAACAAAAATTTAGTACATTGGAGGAAAATGTCAATCCATGTAATTTCTAGCTTTGTATGTCCTTTCTTTGCAGGGAGTCAGGCATAAGCGAGCGTTTGTTATTCAATTCTTCTAGAGCATTTCCAGCGCACTGCTGCGGGCACAGCACACCAGAGTGTGATGTTTATTGTTCATTACCTGCTAGCTCCCCCTGGAAAGAGCCCTGCTGGGAGGTGTCACTTGATGTCTGTGTGGAGGCACCGTATAAATACATGTTGGGAGCAGGGCTTGGGGGTGCCCTGGTGCCCAAAACTGACTTCAACAAAAGGACATTGAGATGAATGATGAAGAAGGGGACCTTCTGCATGAGGTAGGAAGCTAATAATTAAAATTCTACTTACCAAAATACTGACAGCAAAGCTTTTTATTACACTATGTGACCTATTTGAGTACTAGCAGGAAAAAGAGAAGCATGATACTATTCGTGTGTATGTATGTGTGTGTGTGTGTGTGTGTGTGTGTGTCTAATGTTTTTGGTACAGGTCTCACTGCACAGCTCAGACTCATAGGAATCCTCCAGCTTTCCACTTTCCCAGTGCTGGGATTACAGGCACAGGCCACCATGCCTGGACTCTGTTGGCTCAGCACGCTCTGGGGGGTGGGGTCTGTGTTGTCCGCAGGTTGGGGATTGAACCCTGGTCCCCGAGCTTGCCAAAGCAGGCACTTAGTCTGCGGAGCTATTCCAGCAGCTCATATTTTTTATATGTCTGCTTTGGAGAAGTTTGTGAAGCAACTCTCCTCTTTACTGTACCAGTGAGTTTATCAACATGACAAAACTAATCAATGAAGAATTTTCATCTAGCAGAGCTTGTTGAATTTGATTAATCAGGTAAATAACTTCATTAGGCACTGAGTTTCAGAATCTTTTCTTTTCTCGAAGCTCTTGTCTCATTCTAATAAAAATGTGCCAGACATATATGACTAATGGTGAAAACCTGTTTTCAGATTATATTTAAAATGAACAGGGTATTAAATACTTATAGCCACTCATTGGGTTTGGAATGTACAACAATAATCAATCACAGGACCAGCCAGATAGCTCAGTGGGCTAAAGCACCTGCTTAGCCAGGCACAGGGACCAGGGCTCGACCCTGGGCATGTCGTGTCAGCCCTGCCCCCACAGTGCTCTGCGTCAGCATCTGAGGTGGTGTTCACCTATAATCCCAGCACTTGGGAGGCTGAAAACAGGAGAATAACTACAAATCTGATCTGTGTAGTGAGACCCTATAGAGCCCATACTAAATACATAAAAAAACAAAACAAAGCAAAATACAATAATCAATCCTCAACATGTGGCATTTGTTATCAATTCTTAACATGCACACATCCAACTTCTACTTTTGTATTTCTTTCTTTTTTTTTTTTAATATCAAAGCCCTATACTTTTGTATTTCTAACAGACTTCTGAGAGACTGAGTGTGGGCTTGGAGACCAGCTGTAATTTTTTTGTCGGAACAGGGGATTGATCTCAGGCCCTTGAGCTTGCCAGGGAAGTGCTTATTCCACTGAGCCATCTCCCCGGCCCCTATAATTAAGTGTGGGAGGAAGTAGGTTTTTTTTTTTTTAGATGAATTTAAGAATGTGAGGAACAAACATACTGTGAGGTGCAATGTCCGGTCAGCACATTAGTGATTTCTGGACCTGAGCTCCAATCTCACGGGGTAGGTAGGTAGAATCTATGGAGAAGTGGGATCACTGTTCTATAGCAGTCTGCTTTGGGATGGACATGGGAATTACATGCACTTTCCACATGGAAACTGGACAAGGCTGTGTGAAGAGGGGCTTCTTCGAGGACCAGCTGCGACCTTGTTGGTAAAGTCATACCATTGTCCTCTGTGAATGAGAACGCTTTTATCTGAGAAGTAAATTAAATTATAGCTGCAAATGATGGCTTAGAGGAAAACAAGTGAATGGTATAAGTTGATTATTGGCTTTTTGAGATTTGGATTTCTACGTCTGAACTTTTCCCTGGCTTCAGTCTTGTTTGCAGCTGCCGAGTCTATGGAATAGCTCTATTTTCTCTGCCGAGGCTATTTTGGCCCAGGGTTGCAGGTGACCTAGCTTCTGTGGGAAGAGCCAGCCTTTCCCTGGGACCAGTCTCAGCTGGTTGTTGAGTGTTCATACAACGGGGACTAGAACAGCCAGTGACATGATTTTAAAGCACGCAATTTTCACAGCAAGGGACGTACTCTGTCTTTTGGAAAAAGCTCTCAATAGCACATAATAGATGTAATAAAGACAAGCCCAGGCAGGCCACTGGACCTGAGTCTCGACAGAAAAACCGCCTTCGTGGTCTCTTGTACAGACTGGGGGGGCGGGAGGTAGTGGTGGAGGGAGAGAGACGGTGTATGCCCTTCTGTTTCCAGTGTCTGGAAGAGAGTGTGGATCGTGCTTCGCACTAGATACCCGGGTAACCTGAGCAACAGCAGCAAGAAGTTAAAGGCCAAGCAGAGCAGCTGAACAAAGCCTGAGATTCTGGAGGGTGGACTGTGAACAAAGTCATTTAGGATGGTCATTCCCCTCAGCTCCAAACAGAACAAATTCTGTGTCAGGAGCGTCCGTATAATAAACAACCATTCCGCTCAGGCTTGGTGTTTCTCTAAAGGCCGTTTTACTGCAATATCCTCTTTTAAAAAGCTCGCTAACGTCATGCATTCAGCCAAATTCTCAGCACCAGCCAGCAGAAAACAGGTCAGCACCACACTTCCCCCTCTGAGCAGGCCCTGAGAGTGTGCTGGGCTGTGAAATGGGATCGTGGAGATCGAAGTCCGCGTGCTACGAGCTGTGTGCGTGTGGGGGGCACTGAGCCAGGTAACATGAGGAGGGGCCTCTGCTCGGGCTCCGGGGACTGGCGTTTCCACACCGGGGGGAGAGCAGAGAGCCACCCAGCCCGCCTCTGTGCCTTCCCACAAGGGGCGGCTGGTGGGAGACGCTGACGCACCCCGACCGCACCTCCCGTCCCTGTGGCATGCCACCCTCCCGGACTCCACAGGGACTCCCTGATTCTGTGTTTGCTTTTCATGTGTTTTGTTCCTTAGGATTCACAAGTCTTTCTTTCTGTTTCCAAGGATTTTTTTTTTTTTTTTTTTTTTTTTTTAGGTCATTTTGTACTTACTTTTTATTTATCTCAGACCTACCTAGCTTCCTTTTAAGGGTTCTTGGAGAAATCTTGACCTGAAAGCAAGCTTTGTGCGGCAGGGGCGAAGCTCACGTGTACGCCCTTAGAAGCCAGGTGGTCTGCGCAGCAGCACTGGGTCTACTCGTCAACAGCTGCGTGATGTGGAACAGACCACCGCCCGCCCTGCGTCGCGCTGCGGCACCAATAATATACCCACTGGAAGAGAGATTCTGCAGAGCTTAAAGTATTAGGATGCTATTTAGAACACAAGAAGCAATAACTAAAAATGAGTCATTAATCATATATACTATATTTTATTTATAAACCGACCAGTAATAGCTTCTCCAAGATTTTATTTTTACAGTCTCACAGAGATTTTTTTCTTCCCACAATAGAATTTTATCTATCTGTCTAAATATCATCTATGTAGCTATGTATTTATCCATCTATCTATCCATCTATCATCTATGTATCCATGTATTTTTGAAATTAGGTCTTGAAGTTCAGGCTGGTCTTGATTTCTCTCTCTGTAGCCCAGGCCAGCCTCACACTTGGGGCAATCCTCCTGCCTCATTCTCTTGAGTGCTGAGATTACAGGCATTTGCCCTCATGCTTGGCTACATGATAGAATTTTATTTGCTCATGATAATAATGGAAATAATTATGTATGATATATACTTACATATACATGCCTAGCTATTGATTTCTAGGCTATTATAGCTTTCCTTAGGTACAGAGATAAACGCTATGCCTGGACTCTGTTGCAGGCTCTGTGTGCCGGGGGTGGGGCTGGGGTGGCCTGTGGGACTGGGAATCAAACCCTGGTCCCCAGTTATCTTGCTGGCCCACAAGGGTCTTAACACAGCTCTACCCCTACCCTGGCTCCTCTTGTCTCTTTCTGCTCTGAGGTCTCCTCCTTTTTGACATAACCACCGGCAAAGGCCCTACCCTCTCCTATTATCCCATAGGGAGTTAGGGGTTAGGGTTTAGCATATGAATGAAGAGGGGATGCAAGCAGCTAGTCCATAAAGCTTCAGCATCTCACAGTCTGTCCTCTTTTCTCGATCTTATTGAAAAATGTAGCACAGTCGGTCTCGTCAGGACCTTTAGGTCCTTTGTCCTCTGCTCTCATCACTGTCGTTGTCGTAGCAGTTAGACTTGCATACGTCTCAGTACGTTGAGGCAGCAGTCTCTGGAGCTCTGTGCCCTCCTCCAGGGGTCACTGGCCCCATCCTCCTTTGCTGCTTTGCCTGGTCCTTCCTGACTTTGTCTCCGTGAGCATTTCTGTGTGCTCAGGGGGTCCTCCAGTTCTTCCCCGCTGCGTTCTTTCCTCACTGCTCCCTCGCTTCTGGGGAAGCTGTTTGTGGTTGCTCCTTCCTGTTTCTCCTTCATTCTGGCACAGTTTTTAATCTCTTGCTGCAGGTGAATATTGGTTACTGTTATCCCTTAGTTGTTCCAGGCCTGATCAGCCTGGAATAAACTCTCAAATCAGTGGACAGTGATAGCCTAACTAAATGAGAAGAATGAAATGATTTCTGGGTTGCAGGAGAATAAAAAATCCTTGGAGTTTAAAATCAAGAACTTCTCTAGGCAGCCGTGTTTACTTAGTTATCAAACCAAGAGGGGAATACTAAAGAAAATCCAAGAATTTGAATAGGACTCTGGAATCCCTGCAAGGACCTTTCCAAGTAATACATTATGCTAATTTAGGAGAACTGTATTATCCCTGAGAAGGCTTTTGCTGCAGGAGTGAGATGCCTGAGGCTATGGGGTCTTAGTCAACTGAGATTGGAGCCAGCAGTCCTCAGCTGTGGCCTTGTTCTGTCCTTTGAGGCCCCAAGGCTTCACCCACCCTACAGGCTGCCATCTGTAGACAAGGGGCCTCTGGTGGGCAGACTTACAAGGAAAGGTAGGATGACAACTGGATACCATAAATCCAGCTCAGAGCCATTCACAGAGGTCTCTGCCAGGCAAATCCACTTAGTCCCAGCTTTTCCCTTCATATTCTGTCATTTATTCTTTGACTATTTCTGAGATGCTCATGTTTACCTGGTAAACATGGCTCCTCCTCCTCAGCTCTCTTTTATTTTTTATTGGCAGAACTAGGGATTGAACTCAGGCCCTTGCGCTTGCCAGGGAATCGCTTATTCCACTGAGCCACCTCCCTGGCCCTGTCTCAGCCCTCTTATTTCCCAGCCCCTGCCCTTTTCTTCAGAGATTCCAGCTTCTGCCAGGGCTGTGGGCCTTTCCCTGCACTTTGTTTTTGGATCCTGGTTCCTGAACTTGCGGCCTTTCAGAGTCCTCCAAGCATGCAGGCCCTCAGATGGCACCCAGAATCTGCCTGCTCTGGTTTTCTCTTCTTTCTGGGCTTCCAGGTCAGAAACCAGACTGTCATCTTTGAGCTCCGTTTCTTTCACTTCCTCTGACCAGTCACCAAATGGGCACATCTACCTCCCAAATGTAGTTTGATGTATACATGATTTTTCTGATCCACAGTCATTATCATGGATCACATCAATGTACTGTAATCTCTACTCTACTTGTCCAACTGGGTACCAGAAACTAAGTAGCTTTTGATGTGTGGTGTCTTGACCTACCCTCAGTAGTTCTTAGCTACATAAGGGGGGCTGAGTAGATTCTTGGTGCTTATGATGTCATGATGCCTGGGCTAAGTTAATAATGGCTTTTTGGTTTAAAGAAATGAGTGTGTTGGTGAACGCTTGATAAGGAGAATTACTTAACAAAGCACTAGGTAAGAACTTTAAAGGGCAGTGATACAGTTTATCAATTATAATGATGACAACTCTAGTTATGTGAACAAGTCAGAAGGTTTGTTAAGCAATCTACTTTCACTGAAGACTTAACCACTTACTAGAAATGGGATTACTACATGATGTAGCAATCCTACTGTTGTGTATATATTTGGAGACAGGAGATCAGATGTGAAAGAGATGTTTGTACTGCTCTGTTTATTCACAAGAACCATGATGTGGAATCAACATAAATGTTTGCTGATGGGTGAACGGGTGAAGCAAATGTGGCATAGGGCTGGGCCTGTACCTTAGGAGGAGAGGGTGTGTTCAATTCTCACCACTGCAATACATAAAGTAAGTGTAAAGCACAAAAAAAATGTGGCCCATGTACACAATGGGGTATTACTTAGTCTTATAAAGGAAGGAAATTCTGTCATTTGTGAGAACACAGAGGAACATGGAGAATGTTTTGTTAGGTGACATGGCAGGCTCAGGAAGGCCAACATGACATGATGTCCCTTGTATCAAAAGCTGGGCTCATAGGAGGAGAGAAGAAAATTGTGGCTCTGAGAAGGTGGAGGGTAAGGAGATTGGGCAAGTGTTGGTGGAAAGAAATAAAATTCAGTTAGAATTCCCCACGATGAGTGTGGTCATGGTATATATCAAAAGTGTGTCAATAAAAATAGTTATTGTAAAAACCTCACATTTCAGTTAGGAGATATAATTGTTTATTTAAAAATTGCTCTGAGAGTAGATTTTCAGTGTTCTAACTGCAGAAGAAGGTTGGTGTGTCTTAAAAAGCCAGATTTAATTATTCCTCGGTGTAGACATAGACTACAAAACAGCAGGTTGTACGTGACAAATATATACAATTTCTTCCTCTAAAAATTTAGTTATTTATTTAAAAATTTATTTATTTATTTCATATAGGGTCTCGCTATGCAGCCCTGACTCATAGTGGTCCTCCTGTCTCAGCCTCCCCAACTCTGGGATTACAGGCATGTGCCACCACTCCCTGTTTTGGCATGGCATGCTGGTGATCCGTGCAGGCACACCATGCAATACCAAGGATCGAACACGAGCCCAGGTGCTTGCCAGACAGGTGCTTAGACTGTTGAGCTATCTCTCTGGCCTCAACACACACAGTGTACTCTTTGAAAGTAAATAAATATTTATGAAGGAAGAAAGTCTAGACATTGTCTTTTGCACCTTCTTCTCCCAAAATGAGAATACTAATCTCCTTTGTGGAAGCTCTAGCAAACCGTCCAGCAGGTTCACTTTTAGTCATGTCAGGAAGGGTGCTAAGGGGCTCACGGGGCAACGCACATACTCAGTGGGAACCCGACACAAACGTGGCCTGAGGAATGATAGAATGAAGTGCAGGGCATAGAGATAATGTTTGTGTGCAGCAATGGCCACAGCGAGAGGCTGGGGAGAATTGGAGACCAGATTAGGCCTCAGAGAACATTGATTCGAATGCTTCCCGAAGATGATGAAAGATTGTGAAAATAACCTCAGCTTGGAATGACAACACCAAATTGCATGAGAGAGATACCATGGCAGTAGTCCACAGTGATTCAGCAAAGGTCACCCTGCACCCAGGAGCGACCCACAGAGGCTGCGGCCAGCCAGGTGACCAAAGGTGGGAAAGAGCACACTTAGTTTACAATGTGCATCCATAGGGAAGAATTGCCACAGGGTATTTAACTGTTCCCACGCTGCTCTAGGTAGATATCAAGTTTTCAGTATTAAAACTAAGGTGGCACTAGACGTTCGCAACTCTACATGTTTCGTGTTATTAGGCTACAGTGACAGACATCTACAGTTCTTTTTTCTTTTTTTAAAAATTTATTTATTTAGTATAAAGTCTCGCTATGCAGCTTGGACTCATAGTGATCCTCCTGTCTCAGCCTCCCCAGCACTGGGATTATAGGCTGCTAATTTTAGATTAGTTGAGGTTTATGATCTACTCTTTCAAATACTTCTTTTCCCAAATATTTTCAATACATTTCCCTCCATTTTTCTTTGAAAAATATATTTAAGATAGCTGAAGGCATAATCTTCCCTTTTTGATATAATCTTATACATTTAAAATTGTTAATTGTGCTTTCCACTATTTCTAGCAGGTCAAACCATGATGGCACTCCTTCTACTTGATTCCTTTTTTACCTAGTCCCATTATGAACAAAATCAGCATGTCCAATACATGTACTAATGATTGCATCTTAAACTCCGACTATGACACAGAGGGCAAGACAAAGATGTTTTTAAAGTATTGACATTAAAAAAGCAACTGTTAGAGAAAATTAAAAGCAAATGAATAAAAGCAGTGATATTTAAAATCTGAATAACACTGATTACTACACTGCAAGGAAGATGATTGGGTCAAATTAGGGTGCAAATTTAGTGCTTGATAGAATTCCTTTAGGTTAAGCCTCTTAATTGGTTCAAGCTACTGAGTAGAAATCCAAAATGCAATGATTATATTAAGTCATATCAACAAATTTTGCAAGAAACTCTATGATGAGAAAATGTGAATTATGAAAATGTCTTAGGGCCCAGACGCAGGTCAGCGGCGTAAGTGCCTGCCTGTAAGCGCAATGTCCTGAGTTCAATCCCTGGTACCAAAATTAAATAAAGAAATAAATGAAATAATAAAAATAAAATAAAAAGGAAGAAAAAGAAAGTGTCTTGTATTATGAAGCATTCATTCTTTATGGCTGTCCCACTGCGTGAAGCCAAAATGCCATTGGGTAGAAAGGAAGCACATTTCTGAAGTGAGAAAAAGCTGCTCGGGTGGAACAGTCCAAAGAGATCAGACCAACCAGCTACTGCAGAGTTTTGTCAGCTGTTGACAAGCTGAGCATCAGTTTGCATATCTGGGTCATGTGATGGACATAATATTGTATAACTGTGTTTATACATAAAGGGAAGAAGTTTAGGGAAGGGGAAGAGGGGAGGGGAGGTGGAAACACAAACGATTAATATGCAGTATGGATGTGTCAATTCCCCAAAAATGAATACAGTTATTTGCATGGCAAACACATAGTAATACGAAGAGAATAATGACAGCATAAGGGTCTGGTCCAAACAAGAGTGTGCTGGTCATGCTGTCATTTCTGGGAATTCCTGGACTGTAACGGCTCTGCCTTCCTGTGACAAGACACTCAAAGTGGAATGCTCTGTGTCGCCTCTCTGTCCAGAGGTTGTAGGCCTCCGCCTTGGCCCCAGCACTGTGGGGCTGGGATGGGGCGAGTATCACGCTGTGGCATGCGGGTCCAGCAAGGGTGTTTTTAGCTCCTGTAGCAGAGGGAGTGGGAGAGAGGCAGGCAGGGGAAGGGACATGGACTGTGCCCCTCAAGGGTGCGAGCCAGGGACGGCCTCCTTCCAACCAGGCTCCATCTACAATTTTTATCACATCCCCATAGCCCACAAAATGCCAGTTTTCTGTAGACATTTCTTTCTTTCTTCTTTTTTTTTTCTTTTCTTTCTTTTTGTTTGCAGAATTGGGGATTGAACTCAGGCCCTTGCTCTTGCCAGGGAAGTGCTTATTACACTGAGCCATTTCCCCGGCCCCTTCTGTAGACATTTCTGACCCACCAGCTCCGTGTGCTCGATATCTCCCATTTGAGAGGGGATTGGACAGAGCCTGATCCACGGATGAGTGCTCTGGGCTGGCCCGGGGGGCCTGAAGCCTGGTGCCTGCAATTGTGGCTGAGGTGGGTACACTCCACACTCCTTGTCCAAGAAGTGGCACAGCCATGAAATCTGTTTTGCTGGCTGCTTGGTGATCAGAAAATGCTTCTAGACTTACTGGTGAATGACTGATAGTATGTGTGGTCCCCTGCCAAAGGCACACACATGAAGCCAACGCAATCCAAACAACAAACCCCTCCAGGGCCCTGCAGTCCTGCTCCCCGAGGCCTTTGTATTTCTGTTACTGGGCTGCCAGGGGTTTTCTTAGGCCTTGCAAGGTGCCTGGCGCTCCGTTCAGCAGTGGGGAGCGGTCTCGCACAGGCTGTGATTGTTGAGGATGGGTTAGGGGCTCAGGTGGCGTTTGGCTGGTTCCGGTGCTATTTCTGCCGTGTCAGAGGGTTGTGGGCTCCTTAGGCTTTGTCTTGGGCTTCTTCATCTAAAACAGACGTGGGCACATTTATTTCTAAGTATTGTTCTGAGACTGATGAACGCAAGGAAAGCATTTAGAAGAGGTCTGGATCACAGTAGACGCAGTAAGTGTTTATTCCTTTGTTAGCTTTACTAACAGTTGAGTACTCCAGCCACCACTCCCTATTCACCATCACACTAGATGACCCTGGAGACACAGGTAGTAGCTGCCCTTTCAGAACAGGTTCAGACCTGGTTGTGTGCTTGTGAGGTAGTTGAGAAACTTATCTTTGCTTTTTGGTACTGGGCATCGAACTCAGGACATTAAACTTGCCAGGCAGGCACTGTGCCACTGAGCTATATCCAATGCCTGAGAAACTTTCCATGTTTTTTTCTTTCCCACATTTTATTACAAAATTATTTTTAATGCCAGGTGCGGCAGCATATGCTATAATCTCGGCACTTGGGAGGCTGAGGCAGGAGAATTGCTGTGAGTTCAAGGCCACTCTGGACTACTACAAAGTGAGTTCAGTGCTGGCAGAATATAATGATTACACTTTTTCCTCTTGTCTATATTTTTACACTTTATACATGTGTTTTTTCATATAAGAGAGACCATGGGATATTGAATCTTGTGTGTCTGGTTTATTTCACTTAATTTTATGGTCTCAAAGTGCATGCAGGGTTTGATCCCTGGCATGCCATGCAGGTCCCACCCCCGGGTACACTGAGACAGCAACTGAGGCTGAGCGTGGTGGAGCCCACTTGTAATGCCAGTGCTTGGGAAGCTGAAAACAGGAGGATTAGTACAAGTCCAGTCTACCTAGTGAGACCCTGTCATCCCTGTAGACTCTGTACTAAATACATTAAAACAAAAGTGCATCCAGTTTCCTACAAATGACGTAAGCTTATTGTTGTTTATGGCAGAGTAGTGTTTCACCTTTCTAACTCCTTCATCTCTGATGGGCACGCAGGCTCTTTGCAGGATTTGGCTCTCACCAGTTGTTCTGTGAGGAACATGGGTGTGCACCCAGCCCTATGGCAGGCTATGTTAAATTCTTGCAGCAAGATACTCTGATGGGAATAGCTGGCCAAATGCAACCTCTGGCTTTAGCTCCTTGAGGAATCTCCACACTGGTTTCCACAGTGGTTGGACCAATTTGCACACTCACCAGGAATGCAGACGGCTTCCTTTGCCCTCCCTCACCCCACCGGCAATGTTACTGGCTGTTGCCGTTGTTACCTGATGGTAGCCATGGTTTCTGGGATGAGATGGAGTCTCCACGTTCTTCTAATTTGTGTTTCTGAATGGCCAGTGGTGTGGAACATTTTTTCCTTATATTTATTAGCCATTTGTGCTTGTTCATTTGAGAAGTGTCTACTCGTTTTTCAGATGCTTGTTTTTTTAACTAAGATTTATTTATTTAATTTTATTTTTTGGTACCGGGGATTGAACTCAGAACCTTGCACTTGCCAGGCAAGTGCTTATTCTCCTGATCTATCTCCCTGGTCCTTAACTAAGTTCTAAAATGTCTTCACATGTCTTATTTTTAAATTGGTTGTCAATACTTAAAAATCTTGAATTACAAATAGAATTCCACATGCCTGGAATTCTTGGAATGTGTGTGGAGCTACCAGCTCTGGGCTGCGTTTTGACATAACTACTGCTGGCGGCCTGCAGTGGTGGTTTTTTTCCGGCAGGAGCAGGACTGTTCGAGTCAGGCCCAGGTGGCTGTGGCCACCTGCCTGCTCTTTGACTCTGCTGTCCTTGATACAGGTCATCTAAGCACATCGCTTTCTCTCTATCATGATAACTTTAAAATTCCATGAAAACATTTGATTGTTTGTTCTACTTTGTAAGATTTTTTTTCTGTATTGTAGCGAAGGGTCCACAGGGTGTTCAGGGTCTCACTACTAGTTCGACTCATGGTGATTCTCCTGTTTACAGCCTACAAAGACCTGAGATTACAGGCACGTGCCACCATGCCCAGTCTTAACTGCCATCTCAGTAGACTCTGGGGGAAGGAGTGGGGCAGGGACAGCAGGCCCGGGATCGAACCCCAGGCCCCTGCATCTGCTTGCAGGTGTTTTAATCTGTTGAGCTATTTGGCCAGCTTGCAACATTTTTTGAAAATGAGTTTTTTTTTATTTTTTTTTATTTTAAAGGGAGAGAGAGAAAAAAAAAAACAAAAACAACACAGAATTTCAAAATAAGATGACAGGAAATTAACAATGGCTCTTCTGTTGTACATTGCTATCTTCAAAGTGGCTGGTCAGATTACCAGATACAGGCAGGTAAAATTAATCAAACAATATAAGCACTACCCATTCCTTTCAAGCTAAAGAAATTGTGGAATGATTACGCATATATGGGTGTCATTTTTCATTTTTCTCCCTTCCTTCTTTCCCTCATCCCAGTTCTCCTTTCCTTTTGAACAGTTTCTTTTCCTTGCACAATATCTACTATACCTTTTGGATTTTATTTACTCTTTCACCTATGAGTGTGGTCTCTAGTCGAATCCATTCACCTATAGAAGCCTTGAGTTCGTCTTTCTTTCTAGCTGAGTAGTAGCCCTTTGTATAAAAATATCACATCCTCTTTGATCCATTCCTTTGCTGATGCACATTTAGCTATCTCTCTCCATATTTTCCCAGAAGAAATGAAAGCATTCTACCACAGTGATATATGTGCACTCATGATTATAGCAGCACAATGTATAATACCTAAATCTTGAAAATGACTATTTTTATTTTTATATTTTATGTCTTCGGCTTTGTCTTATCCATAGAAGGTTACACTCTCCCTCTTTGGGTTGATGAAGTCAGGTGACATGAGTGAAGATGATTCTAACTGATATACAGGAAAAATTATTTAAAATATACAGTTGAGGAAGAAACTATAGTGATGAAGTCAAGCAAGTTGTATGATCTTTGATAACAATGTAATAGAGACGGAATCCTATGTATGTCAACTGCCCCGCAGAGGTGGTGTGGGAAGCACTCTGAATAAATGACCTAGATTAATTGACAACAATGAATTTCCATTGTTCCTTGCTAGTCATAATGACCTTGAGCAAATTATTTAAAACCCATGGACCTATTTCTACTTTAGCAAAAATATCTGTAATAGCTATTCTTCCAGACTGCCTATAGGCGTTAAATGAAATATTAAATATTTCTTGGTTATGAAAATAATTTTAAAATATGAATGTACTTGGAAGGTATAACTCCATTTATTTATGGAATGGATGACTGAGGGTCCAGAAGAACTTGCTATTTCAAGGAAAAGGCAGAGTTAGAACTCAAACCTTATGAATTTGGTTAGTAAAATTTTTACAGGCATGTTCTTCCCATTGTACCTAAAAATAACTGAAAGATTAGGGAGAGAAAACATTTTCTTGCAGATGGAGTAATTCAGCAATCCAGTAAATCTGTATTAGTCATTATAGCAATCACTATATGCTGATTAACATATTATATAAAACAGAATTAAAGGATAGAAGGAAATTAATTTTTCTCATAGAGAGAGAAGTTTTCCTTTCAAATTATTTCTATTGAATAAGAGGTCTATATTGCAAACTTTGGTTTTGGGCTAATATGGTGAAATTCCACAGTTGATATCTGCGTAGATTGTCTTTATTTTTGTCCTAAGAAATGCTCCGATTTGAATTCACTGATATGAAGCAGTGAATGTTTTAAAAATGCATTTTGTCTGAGCTTGGACCTCTGGATTTTTGGAGGTAGAACCAGGTTTTGCAAATCAGACCTTTATGGAAACTGCATTTTTCATACACATTGCAGCCTTGGGTCGGTAATTCTGAGACTCATTTTTCTCTTGTGCAAGGTAAGGATTCTATTTAGCACAGAATATTCTAGAAAGTGCACCTATCACTGTTTTAGTGCAGTGTTGTTCAGTTGGTGGATGGAGTTTGAAGCTGAATCTCAAGGTTTCTTTCTTCTGAGTCCTCCAATTTACAAATAAGGGGAATCCCAAGTGCCAAACCAATAAAAATGTTAGTGCCTTACATACTTTTCAAATAAGATTTGTTTAAAAGATCATACATATGTAAAACATTTAACAAAAATAAAACTACATGATACATACTTCTGGTAATGCAATTTTAGAAATGAGGATATGTATAATAAGAGTTAATAATTCTGTCAAATTTTATCAAAAGTATACTGGGAAAATTTATGCAAATATTTGAATATGATCTTAAACTAGGTGGAGAAACTATATTACTATATCACAGAGTAAGTACTATAAAATACAAATATGAGCTTATCTGGAGTAAATGAGGCCATAATTTCTTAATAAATGAAGGCACAAATTACAAAGCAGGCTTAATTCCATGAAACATATCCTTGTGAATGTAGGAATGAGGATAATAATACATCATAATTACATATAAACATAGAAAACATAAAGATAAAATTTGAAAAAAGGGGGGTTGGGGAGATAGCTCAGTGGAATAAGTACTTCCCTGGCAAGTGAAAGGGCCTGAGTTCAATCCCCGGTTCTGCAAAAAAAAAAAAAAAAAAAAGAAAGAAAGAAAAGAAAACATCAAAATTCTTCTTTTTTCTTTTAACCTTTAAAAGCCAAATTGATTTTATGGAAAAACAAGTACAACTCTTCCCTGGCAACCAGCTGACACATGCATATGTATAATCTGCCCATAGATATGGCACTGTTTAAAATCTGCTCTTCAAAGAGATGATAGCTCAAAACATCTAGATTACAGTTTTTGCCCCTGCCCCTGTCACTATCCTATCCCTCAAGGCACAATAAGAGGATTGCAAAAATCCTTAAGGCCACCACTACTAATTCTGTTAATTTACGATGGTTACCTCTTCTTCTTAGATTGTTCCCTTTACAAAGATGCCGTCATCTTCCCCGTCTCTCTTTATCAGCTTTGGCTTGAAATACACCTTGCCTGCAAATAGAATAGCTACTAATTTTTTTCTGGGTTTCTATTTCATCGAGTATTATTTTCCATCCTTTGACATTCGGTCTATGAACGTGTTTGAATTAAACATGTTTTTTTGTATGCAGCACATTGGTGAATTTTGCTTCTTGATCCATTCTGACAGTCTGTGTCTTTAATTGGAGAGTTGAGGCCATTAGCATTGATGGTTATAACTGATAAGTATTGACTTATCCTTGTCATGTTATTTTCTGGTTGTTGGCTCTCTCTCTGTCTTTTACCCTCCCTCTGTTTCATTGTTTTCCTGGCCTAGTAGATTCCTTCTGCTGGAGTTCATGGAATTATAGCCTTTTCTATTTCTGTCTGCAGTTTCCTTCAAAACGCTTTGGTGGCTGGCTTGGTGGTCGGTTCCCTCCGATGTTCTTTGCCATGGATAGGCCTTATTTTTCCATCAGTTTTGAAGGACAGTTTTGCAGGGCACATCAATCTGGGTTGAAAGTTGTTTTCCTTTAGAACTTGAAATATTTCACTCCATGCTCTCCTTGACTCGAGGGTTTCTGCTGAGAAGTCAGCTCTGAGTCTGATGAGCTTCACTTTATAGGTCACTTTTTTTTTCCTAACAGCTTCTAAGATTCTATTCTCAGGTTGAGTTTCTGGACTCTTGACTGTGATACGCCTTGCTGTAGATTTTTTTTTTTTTTGATCATGGATAACTGAAGTTCTATATGCCTGGCATAACTTAACTGGTTCAGAGGACTGGAAGGCAAGAGAGAAGGAAGAGATAAAAAGAATGGAGCAGAACCCACACTCACAAAGAGGTTAGAAAACCGGGTGTGGTGGTGCACACCTGTGATCCCAGCGCTGGGGAGGTTCAGACAGGAGGATCACCGTGAGTCTGAGCTGTGTGGTGAGGTCCCGTACCAAATAAATAAATAAATAAATAGATAAATAAATTTTAAAAAAGAGGGTAGAAATCGTGTTCACATTCATATAAATCAAGATCAAATAGTGAAGGAGAAAAGAAACAGAGAACAAAACCACAAACACCACCACTGCAGCACTAAAAATCAAACAAAAGAGAGAGGAAAAAAGTACACTTCCAGGTATGTCTCTGCTGTTGTGGTCGACAACACGTGGAGACAGAGTCCCGATCCATCCGATCTAGCTCAGCAAGTCAGCAGTAGCTTCTGGACAAGGCAGTGGATAATCTCAGCGAGACTGCACCTCCTGGATGAGAGCGGACTCATTCAGCCTGCAGCCATCAGTGCACCTTCCCTGGGCCTGAGCCCAGCTGGGAGCCACTAGATGGAGCCAACAGCTCCTCTGGGGTGCTGGTCCCTCTCCAAGATGGCTCCCAGTCAAGTGCTCTCTTGCACAGGACTACTGAGCCCTCAGCACTCACAGCCAGCTAGTGCAGTCTTTCACATCTGCTCCTTCCCTTAACTCCTGTGTCTATGGAGGCCTCTGGGGTCTCCTCTACTCTATGTGTGTCTGCAAGCTTGAACTGTTCCTCTCACACAGTGAGTCCTGTCTCCGGGAGAAGGCAGCAGCAGCCACCTGCTGCTTCTTCATTGCTGTTTCTGTCTTCACTATCTTTGAGAGCTTCAATTCACACTGCAGATCCTTCTTAGGTCCACAGGTCCCATTTCCCTCCTTCTTATCTTCCTTCTTGCTGTCTTTCAGAGTTTGGACAGCAGCTCTCAGAGAGGCTCTTTCTCTGCTGCTTACCGCTCCATGCATGTTGATGCTCAGTCCTCTACTGTTTATTTATTTGGTACCAGGAATCAAATGCAGGAGTTTGCGCTTGTGAGCCACTGTGCTGCTGAGCTATATCCTACCCCCTCACTTAATTTGAACACAATTTTTTTTTCTAGTGAGAAGTTTGTGTGTGTGTGTGTGTGTGTGTGTGTGTGTGTGTGTGTGTGTGTAGGACTACAGGTGATTCTCCCTACTATCAATAGACATGCAATCTGCTACTTCTAACTTCTATCTCATTGCCTGGTTTCCTGCTGTAGTGGCTTGTTAATGACTTAAATTAGAAGACTAAAGTGAGAATATTTTACTTTAAATGGATTTCTTTAAAATTTCCCAAGCTAGGGCCAGCAAGATAGCTCAGCAGACTAAGCGCCTACTTAGGCAAGCACAGGGACTGAGATTCGATGCTAGGCACCACATGCCAAGCTGGTCCCACACCTGGGTGCACGGAGCCAGCCACCATGACTAGGCGTGGTGATGCACACCTATTAGCCCAGTGGTGGGGAGGCTGAAACCAGGATGATCACTACAGGCCTGAGAATTCCCCAAGCTATAAATTAGTTTTAGTATGACATCTCTTTTGTTTTTGTTTTTCTGAGATAGGGTTTCACTATGCATTTTTTGTCTAGAACTGTGTAACTCTGGCTGGCCTTGAACTTTCAGTGATCCTTTTGCCTCAGGAGGGATTGGGCCACCACATCTGGCCAGAGAATGCCATTTATTTTACCCACTAAAACCAGTCACAAAATAACTGACTGTAAGTACTTTTACGAAGCCAAGTAAATATTTATGCAAGAACAATGAGGCACGATGAGTAAGAAGAGAGAAGAGAATATAACCCTTCAGGGGCTTATACTTTTGCTCCCAACAATTAGAGATCCTAAAATACATCATAAGCTTGTCTGATGAAATGAGCTTCATAAGATTATTTAACATCAAATAATATATTCCAAAGTAAAAAATAGAGACTTGCTGAATAATTAGACAAGGTCTTAATTTACTTACTGATATTTTCTATGACACCCAAAAAAGAAAATAGAGAAAAATCCAGCCTGTGATAGTCAAATGAGTGAAGCTGTGACCAAATTTATCTCCTTATGTCTCCTATATACATTTGAAAATCTCACTATCCAGTGTTATATTATTTTGTATTCCAATTCATTTGTGTGGAATGCTATTTAGATTTTTGCTTATTTATTTTTATAGGACACAACAAAAGTTGAAGGTAATGAGGCTGAAGCCAGCAGGATGAATAAATTAAGAAGGACAAGAAAAAAAGTCATCAAACCACATCTCTGTCCCACTCAAGTGGGAGACATGAGTACAGCGAACTCAGATGGTATCTAACTGCTTTGATCTCTCAAGAGTGGTGTGGTTAGTGTTCATCCTAGTTGGATATGCTTTCTTTTTTTATTTGGGAGAACAATAAAGTGAAATTTACTGCCATGTAAGTGACATAAAAGTTGACATGCATGTGGTATTTCTATGCAAACATTCAAATAAGGAATTAAAATATTCAGAATTTACAAATGGTAAATGGGTATAAGAGCGAATGAAGCAGAAGAGCAAAAGCAGGCCTGAAAAGAGTAACTTTTCTAAGGTGAGGAGAAAAGCAGAGTTCCTTACTGAGGATTTGCAAGGCAGAGCACAGGAGAGAGCTTCCTTTAGGTTTTCTCAGCATTTGCTGGAGTTCTAGCGGAGCTTCGGCAGGTTTGACTCAGTGCTGATTCTGAGCATAAACTTGGCTGACAGCAAACCCAATGCTAGGGGCTGTGTGGTGTCCCGAGGCAGAGGCAGGAGGACTGCAGCACATGGTGACAGTAGAGAGCAGCTGGACTTTTCTAGGGCTGAGGACTTGCGGCTGTCGTGGGCCACTCACACTGTCCTTCCTTTGGCTTGTGACTACCCAGGACTCACAATTTTCTCAATTATTGCTCTCTAGCTATCATTCTTTTCATCTCTCTCTCTTTGCTTTTTTTGGGGGGGAGTGGGTGGAGGGAGGATGGTGCCAGCCCTGTGCAGGATCTGGTGTATGCTAGGCAGGTGCTCTACTGCTGAGTCTAGCTTCTTGCTCCCTCTCCATATTGTACATAAGACAACTGAAAACAATGGCGACGTGTTTTAATATTTTCCCTACTGCTGCAGAGAGGACCAGAAGCCAAGTGGTGTGCCACAACCTGGGAGACACAGGCAGACCTGCTGAATCGCAGCTGCTGCAAGGAGACAAGGACTCCCAGGATCCAGCAGCAGTGATGGAAATGTCACCTCCCCAAGCAACAGCCAGTGAATTTAACCCGAACTCTGGTAAAGATTAACTGCTGAAGGTTCTGGAACAAATGGATGTGTGGTTCTAGCCACTAATTCCACATTTCTGTTGGAAGCAGAGATAATGTCATCTCAGCTGAAGAATGTTACCCTCACAGTTGCAGTGCAAAATAAATTCTAAACCTATTATTCAAAAAGTAAATTGCAGGGCTGACAAGATAGCTCAGTGGACTACAGTGTCTGCTTAGGCAGATGCAGGGGTGGGGTTTGATCCTCAGCTTGCCATACCAGCCCCGCCCCAGGGGTGCACTGATATTGGAACTGAGACTGAGCATAGTGGCGAATGCCTGTAGTCCCAGCACTTGGGAGGCTGAAAACAGGAGGATCACTATGAGTTAAATCTGTGTAGTAAGACCTTGTAGACTCTAAACTAAATACATTAAAAAAAAAAGTAAATTGCAGTTTTCTTTACCCTCTTGGCTGCTTATCTGAAAAGTATAGGAATTGAAGTAGAAGAGCTCTCAAGTTCTGTTTCCTTCCCTCCTTCCCTCCCTTCCTTCATTTGTGTTTGGGATTGAACCCAGGGCCTTTCCATGGTGCCACATTCCCAGGCTGCCTGCTTGCCTTCCTTCCTCCCTTCTTCCTTCTCCTTTTCTTCTTCTTCTCCTTCTTCTTCTTCTTCTTCTTCTTCTTCTTCTTCTTCTTCTTCTTCTTCTTCTTCTTCTTCTTCTTCTTCTTCTTCTTCTTCTTCTTCTTCTTCTTCTTCTTCCTCCTCCTCCTCCTCCTCCTCCTCCTCCTCCTCCTCCTCTTCCTC
>PVKA01038185.1:0-11343 GCA_004027165.1 Ctenomys sociabilis | reverse complement strand
GATTGAACCCCTGGTCCCTACATCTGCCTAAGCAGGTGCTGAAATCCACTGAGCTATTTGGCTGGCCCTCTGCTGGTGTACAGAAAGGAGCAGTTAAGGCTTAATTTTTTTTCTTCCTTATAACTTTTTTTTCACCCAATTTTACAGGTTTATATCTGGAAATTGCAACAACTAATTTGAAGATGACATTATGCAACACAGAAACCATGATCAAATTCCTATTATTTATTGAATGAGATTTTGTATCATTTCTAATATTTTTTGGTATCATTTTGTATTCTTTAAAAAATACTAAATAAAATAAAATAAATAAAGAGCCCAGGGCCTGTATCCACAGCCTCCTCTAAAAGCTCAGTTCTTCTATCCCTTTCTCCCAAGTGGCACTGTAAGTAATAACTCCAATTCCAAGTCCCTCTCCTCTTTCATTGTCTGGGCCCCACTCTAAGCTCAGTCCAGCAAACCTTGATGAAGCTCTGCTACGCACTGGCTCCCGGGGCACTTGGGTTAAAGATGAGTAAGACAAGGCTCCCATGCTGAGGGTCAGAGCTCCAAAAGTACAGGAGTTATATGCCCAGTTCTGTCTTCTCTCTTCAGGGAAAAACCTTTCAATTTTTTTTTTCAAGCCATGACCATTTAATTCAGATCACAAAACTTGAGATGCAACCTTCTTATAGTATTGAATTGCAAATAAAATTTCTTTCTAGGGCATTAGTGCAACCAAACTGGAATTATCTTAAAGTTCTAATTCCGTTCTTAAAGTATTACAGACTATATTGTGAACAAACTTAAACATTACCTTTGTTGCTAGAAATAATGACAAATGATGAGGTAGAACAGCTTCAGCAGATTCTAGCCCTAGACCCCTAAATTAAGTTTGCACTGACTTTAAATACTGGGGGCTTTTTACGAATGAGATATCTGTGTTGCTGAGTATCAACTCTTTAATGCAAAGACTTATGTTTACTTTTTCAAATGGTTCAATCTCACTAACACTTAAGCCCTTAGCAGACCCTTAATAAAAGACCAATTTGTAAAACTGGCCCATTTTAATGTTTTTACAATTTAATAAATAGTTTTCTTGATGAATGTAGTCATGAGAGTTGTTCCGCAGTATTCAAGTTATGGCTGCCCTGATTGATCTGTAGTCTTTAATAAGTGTAAGAAGCTACTGTATGAAACATCTGTCAACCTAGTAAGACTGCATTGATGCATCCATCATTTTCGGGATTGTTGGTTACCTGTGCATATTTACCCCAAATAACCTTGCCTCCTTGTGTTACATGGCCCAACTCATGTTCACCTCAATCACTGTACCTTTGGTAATAACACCCAACGCTGTATACAGTGGCGATGAAGGATTCTTTTTCACACCAAGTACTGGCAGGCAAAAGGTGGCTTTCAGTTCAGGATGTGTTACATGGGCCTTCTTAAAATGTAAGCCCATTGGCCTAATGAATCTTTCATATTTAGGTGGTTTTCTTGTAAAGCCATCTCCAACAAAGCAGACTTTAGTAACCATCCTCTTCCTTGCCTTCTTTTTTTCTCTTTCCAGTTCGAATAATGGGCAGAAGAACTTCCCATTTTTTCCTTTTCTTTTTGTTTCTGTTTAATCATGTTGGAAAGTACTTTTGCACGAAACTGTCCTTCTCTGTCTAGCAGGTAGGCAGGTACTGCTCCTTGTGGAGTCTTTTCATCATTCTTTTCATGCATCTTAATAGTCTTCTTCATTTGTATTTTTCTGCATGGTGCTGTTTATGGTAGAGCTTAGCTTTCAGGCCAATTTGCCTTCTTTGAAGGTTCATGAGCCTCTCAACTTTCTTTTTCTCATGGTAATCCAAGCAGTACCCATGGCGTTTACGATGTAATTCAATATATTCATTCTGTGGCATAATGAGGGCTGCAGAGCTGGCCTCAGGTGTGCAAAGGGAAGTCCTAACTTTGGGGTGGTCCCAGACGCACAAGCTGCCTCCATGCAGCCGGAAACAGAAAGCAGCCTTTCAATTTCTATCCATACTCTGCAGCTGTACTCTAGTTTCTTGCTATTTCTTGTACTTGTGTCCCTTTCTTTTCTTTTCTTTTCTTTTCTTTTTTTTTTTTTTTTTTGCAGAACCAGGGATTGAACTCAGACCCTTGAGCTTGCCAGGGAAGTGCTTATTCTACTGAACCATCTCCCACCCTCTCGGTCTCCCCTTTTCTTCTCCTTTCTATCTTAGATTCTCACTGCCTTGCTCTTTATATCTGCTCAGGGCCTGGATTCCAAGCTCCCTTTTGCTGTTCCAACTATTTTCTTTTCTTGTAAAACCAAACAAAGCAAGGCAAAAGGAATAGATGCATAATAAAATAATATTATCTTCATCTGCTGAAGTGGAGCTTGTGCTCCTATTTCTGAAGCACACAGTAAAATGAGTGTGAACAATACTTTAGTAATGGAAATTTACAAATGGATGACATAAAAGGTAATGGATATATAGGGGAGAAGATATCCTGTTACAGACATGACAGCTAACTTCTGAAATAGGGTTAGTGGAATTTGTTACTATTAAACATAATCTTTATGTTTATATTAATAGACTAGCCAAGCAAGGTTTTCTGGAACATTTGAAATTCATTAAATACAAAAAACTAACAAGGAGGAATGTCCTTGACTTAAAAATCTCAAGGATCATTCAGAAAGACAGGAAAATATGCCAACAATGCTAGACAGGAAGAAGAGAAGAGATAACATCGCAACAACTCTTCATGGTGACAACTGCCTGTAATTATAGCACTCAAGGAGTTTGGAGTGTAGAAGGATCTGAAATTCAAGGCCAGCCTGGGCAACTTAATGAGTTCAAAGCTGACTGGATTCCAGAGTGAGATCCTGTACCAAAAAAGAAAACCAAACCTATAACAACCAAAACCCTACAGCTATATGCAGTTTGTCACCAATTTAGGAGCACTGCAGTTGTGAATTTTCAGAAGTGTACTACTATGATTCACTTTGTCAGCTTATTAACAAATTTGGCTTAAGAACAATTCTCCCAAAATGAATTCATATGTAAGTCAGGGATTTACTAATTACCATTGGATATGGTAAGTGCTACCACAAGATAGTTGTGTAAATAGAATATACATAGAAAGGTATATAGGTAGCCTTGGGTGGGGAGTTTGGGAGGCTACATGAAGAGGGTATGCTCGATCTGCCCCACATAGGATAAAGGGATGGGGGTGGAAAAGAGAGAAGGGCATTCCTGACAGAGGACATGACATATGCAGAACTGTGGGTGATGGAAATGATTAGGTAGATCCATGGGGCCATGACAATTCTGTGTGGCTCGAGTCAAGGGAGTAGAATGAGAGGGGCCTGGAAGATCTGATAGGTCAGATAGCTAAGGAGTCTCATCCACAGGAAAAGCTCTGCAATAGTGAAATGAAGAGATAAAATTGGGCTTAGAAAGATTACTATTTACATGAGAGCACCCCAAGTAATATATGGTAAAGAGAGTAGGTTTGAAGAGAGAGGATGTGTTGGAGAAATAGGTAGATACAGTTTTATTTTTTAGTGTATTTAGTACAGAGTCAACAGGGTCTCACTACACAGGTCAGACTCCTAGTGATCTTCCTGTTTTCATCCTCCCAAGCGCTGGGGTTATAGGCGCATGACACCATGCCCAGTTTCAATTGCTGTGTCAGTGCACTCTTGGGACAGGGCCAGTATGGCACACTGGGGATTGAACCCTGGTCCTTGCATGTCCACTGAGCTATCTGGCCAAGAGATTGAGGGGATGTGGTTTAAAGAAGCCACATAGAGGAGCTGTTAGTACAAGGGCCTAATAAGTGATTAGACATAGAGGGGCACTGGAGGGGGACAGGAAGAAAGGGGAATCAAAATTTTGGCTATGTATTTAGATGAGCTACTTGATTTTGCTGCGACTCAGTTTCTTAATTTGTGAAACAAAAGGTGAATATATCCACTTCAGAAAGTGGATGAGTTTCAAATGAGTTAACACATACAAAACAGCACAGAGAATGGCACATAGTAGGTACTCAATAAATTTAGTAACTATGGTTTATGGTGGAACCCTAATGAACTATGGGAAATGGAAAAAAAGTTGGAGAGCTCAGGGACAGGTTCATGAGTTTTACTTTGGGCTCCTTGAATTTGAGGTGACTCCTGATATCTGTGAAGAGATGGCTTATGAACAATTGGAAATACTGCTTATCAATGAAAGACTTGAGATTTATATGCATTTAAAATTTCTTTCACAGATAACATAAATAATTATTTACCTTCCATAACACTTCCTTATGGTTTGTGTCTAACTAGTTGTCCCCCCAAAGCCTCATGCAGTCATGGGGTGGCTTCTAGAGCTTGTGATTAATTCATGATCCAATGATGGGGTTATGGATATAAGTGCTGCTAGATTGTTGGTGTGAGTGCTGCACTGGGTGGGTGGCCTGGATGCAGTATGAGGATGGGGAGACACTTGCTCTGCCTCTGCTCCTGCCTTTTTGGTCTTGCTGATGTTTTATGCCCCCATGAACTGCTGCCCTCTGCCACGTGCCTCTGCCTTGGAGCCAATTGAGTATGGACTGAAAACTTCACAAACTGTGAGCTAAATAAACCTTTCCTTTTTTAATTCTGGATGTTGGGTATTTTGTCCCAGCAATGTGAGAAAATACAGAAATCTCAATTTCTCATTTGCGTTATATGGCTGTGCTCATGACACAGAGCTGATCCAGCCCAAACCTTAAGACTTGTACAGGACTCTTCAGAATCGATGGGCCCTGTCAGCCAGTGAGAATGAGTCATTTTCCCATGAACTGCCAAAGTCTGATGGTCTCTAGAAAATGTTTTAGGCATTGCATTGCCTCTTTAAATTATAGTGGAGGACTTTTATTAATAATCATTTATCAAAATAAATTAACATTTTAATGTTTTGAAAAACCACAAAGACTCCTTACATTTGGAGGGTAACTCACTAAAATTGAAATGTACATATTAATTATTTTAGTAACCACTAAACAATACAGTGCAATCCCCCAAATTCTTCCGTTCTTGTTTCTCTTATTAGGAGGAGAAATGTATAATGTACCTTTCCTTTTACAATAACTCATGAGAAGTGTATGGCTTACACCCATTGTAGGCTATGAAACCAACTTAATGTGGAGGGCTCTATCCAAGCTTCTTTATTTTATTTTATTTTTAATGGTGCTAAAAAGTTTACTTGAAAAGGGTGGGGTGAATGAGTATGGAAGAAACCAGTTTTTTGCAGGGCAAACTTGGGCCAAACAAAGAGAAAAGGGGTAAAAACAAACAAAAAACAACTAAATCCTTCTTCTGAGCAATGTGCCCAGGCTCTCATGGGAACTCATGCTGGCAGCTTCCCAGGATGGCCAGTCTTCTCATATGCCGTCCACATCTGCGGGAGCTCCTGTGAAGTTCTCCGTGAGGGTTCTTCCCATTGCCCTGAGATCTCATAATTGACGGGTCCAGCTCATTTTCCCCAGCTGGCTTTGGCACACCCTAGCCCCCACACCATCACCCCTCCCCTATATACCTAAAAGCTTTGATTTAATGGACAATTCGAACAGGAAGGTTGAGTAGCTATCCAGATGACATGCATGGAGTTTATGTGTGCATGTATTTACCTTCAGCATCATTGACTGGTTTTAAAATACTACTATACTCAAGTAGTCATTCAGAAGATATTTGTGATGCACCTACTATGTGTCAGGCTAAGTGCCAGTTGTGTGCAACACCAGAGGGCCAGGGGCCGTGATTCCACAGGATGGAGAGGGAGGCAGTACAGCAGAACGCAAGTGCATGAAGTTTAGTGTTCAAATCCTATCCTCCTAGCTTTCTGAACTTGCTAAGATCGTTAACCCTCAAGCCTATTGAAAACTAAACTTAATTTTTATTTTCCTGGGCTGGTGTGGAGAAAATAATGTAGAAAATGCTGGATGTGGTAGTTGGTACAAAGTAAGGCCTCAGGGGATTGCTCCAGGCCCCTGCCCTCAGCCTCTCCCTTCCTACACTCACTATTGACACACAGCCCCTTCCTTCCCCATAAGGGGAAGGTACAGTGCCAGATGACTGGTGCAACAGAAGGAACAGACAGTGCATGTAACAAAACATGTGAGAGTCTGCAGGGCTTGGAGTGAAAAGTGTGACATGGACTATTGAGTGAACATAATACTGGCTCTCTTTCTGTTAGCAAGAAGCTTATTTTGCAAGTTTGTTTTGTTTTGTTTTGTTTTTTTGGCAGAGCCAGGGATTGAACTCAGGCCCTTACACTTGCCTGGGAAGCGCTTACTCCATTGAGCCATCTCCCTGGCCCAATTTTGCAAGTTTGGATTAGTATTTTATGAAGGTTTTTGGCTTCTAAGATCAGCTTATAAAAAGATTCCCAAGACTTTATCCTGAGCAGGGATATTCTCGGAGTAATGCTTCATTTTACCCCCACAGCAGCTCTGCAACAGAGGAGCCGTGCTGCCCACGCTCACACCACCGCGGCCCACGTTTCTAACCACTTGTACTTCTTCCCCTTGTCCTCACTTCTCAAGCTGCATTTTACAGCCAGTAGAGACCGTCACTAATGATTCTTGAGACAAATACAAATAAAGAGGGATTCAGGGAAAAGGAAACCAGAAGAACATGAACAGATCTGGAAGAAACCACGGCCCAGCTGTTTTCCCCAGGGAGAACCTAAGCCCTACTCTGTGAAGACGCAGACCGGATCTTCCAGGATCTTCCTGCTCGCGCCAATATCTAAGGGGGCCTGGCCAAGCTCTTTTCCTGTGTAATTCAGAATGTTCTAGAGGGTAAAAAATTTAATATTTTCAACCAACTTCATTTTCTTTTTCTGGGGAGCATGAGTTGCAGCATCTCTCAAGGCCACAATGTGCGCAGGGAGGACTGTCCTGGCTCACCCGCGTTTTCCACCAGAGGGCCCTGTGTGTCTCAGGGACTTCAGGGGTAATAACAGGTTTTGCAAAACTAGCACCTCAGTCTGTTGCAAGACCCTGTTCTGTTGAAAAATATTTCAGTTTAATAGAACTGTTGCTCACAAGCTAGTTCATCTGCAAAGTCGTGAAAAGCAAAAGACGATCATACACATTTGACCAAAGGAGAATCTGAGAACTGAGCTATAGGAGAGAAGAGTGTAGTTCCTGTCCTCATTAAGTCGGAAGACATGGGTCTGAGAGACAAGGGCAGGGAGGACCTGGCCCCAAAGTCTGCCATGGGATTCCAGGGAGCCGGCCATCCGGAAGACGCTCTTCTGGGACTCCAAGAGAACTCTTGCTTCTGATCTTTGCTGCTGTTTTGTTTACAGGACACCAGGCATTGGACTGAGGCAGCTCAGCAGGGGCAGAAGGGGGCGCTGCAGAACAAGGGTGTTCAGTTCACCTAGAAGCTGAGGAAGGGTTATATTTCAGCCTGTTCCATGACTGAGTCTTTACTCTTCTTTCACATCCCACCCAAGACAGGGCTTCTTTACCCTGACTCAGGGCTTCACCTGACCCCTCCAGAGGTCTTGCATTAGGGCTGCATCTGGCGCCTATGGCCTTGTATCTAATGTTTGCTGAGCTAAATGCAGAAAAAAAAAGTAATAAAATTTAAAAAAGCAAGACAGTAGGAGGGTCAGAATGGTTAATGCATCACATACTGTTATTTTAAATTATTTACTCAAAGTATAAGGTATCAGCAATTAATTGTCCAAATATTATTAACACAAATCTTTCTTTTCAGTGAACTAAGAGAAATTAGTAGCACAACTCTCTTTAACTATCACACATACACACACACACACACACACACAATTTTTTTTTCTTTTTGACTTTCTCTTCCTTCTTTTCTCATCCCCCTCATCCCAGTTTTTCCTTCATTGTGAAGTTTCTTCTCATTTTGCCATATCTATTGTACGTTTTGACTTTTATTTACTCTTTCAGCTTCTCATACAATATTTGCACATGTATGTCTGGGTTATTTTACTCAAGAGTATAGTCTCGAGTGTTTTCCGTTTACCTATAAAAGTCTCCAGTTCATCCTTATTTATGGCTGAGTAGTATTCCATTATATAAAAAGATCACATCTTTTTTCAACAGTTCCTCAGTTGATGGGCATTTGGGTTTTTTCCAACATTTAGCTACTACAAGTCATGCTGCTATAAACAAGAGAACTTACACAAAAGGGAAACATTTCCTCAGATGATCACCAGACTGTCTGGCTGTTTTGGGTGATTTTTGCCTCCTGACCAGGCAGTTTTGCTGTATGTGTGTGTGCATGTGTGTGTGTGGGGGGGATGCTTGACCTCAGTTTCAACCTCATGTCTCTAATATAAGCCTTGGGAACTGGTGAGGAACCACTTTTATCTTTCCAATCATCATTTCTCAAGTTCCCTCTTGTGAATGACTCTGGTTACTCTAAGGATTCTTGCTTTGACAGTCGGATTCCACCTAGTTCCCTGAAATGCAAGAAATATGATTGCTCAGTTCCTTTTGGAGACAGAGAATACTGGACATGGCGTGTTCTTGTTGAGGCTGTTTGGAGTGACAAAGACGGGAAGCGTGGCCACAGGAAATATTTTCTAATGTCCCATGCGCACAGCGTCTTCACATGGCTGAGAGCCACCATGCTGAGCGCACCCCATGAGTCATGGTCATCCATGTTCGAGCTGGTTCAGTTTGTTGTGCCCTGCACGAAGATTCCTGGCTGATGAAGTGGGCATAGGGTGACACACAGCACACATGCTGCTCACCGTGACATGAAGCGACCGGCTGCATGTCTCTCAGAGGATGGGTGCTGTTTCCTAATGTCCTCCAAGTTGTAGTAATGGATGCTAGAAGCCACATACCAGGAGTCCTCGGATATGGTGAGTGTGAGCAGAACATCCCAGCTGATGTGCAAAGGCGTGTTGCACGTGTGCAAAATATTGGTCCTTTCTTCCAACAGCAGCTGCCCAGGGACATCCTCCCTAATCATGAAAATATTCTAGCCACATGGAAGCCCTGGACATGAGCAACCTTGATTTGCAATCTCCCAGTAAGACCCCAACAGAGAAGATTTAATTAATCTAAGTCCAGAGTGCTTAATGTTATCTGTGCTTGCAACTCTGATGAACCTAGCATGCCGTAAACTTTACTTGTTACATGTGCTGTGATGTGAAGAACCCTGGGGAGCACTGTACATGACATGCAGGTTCCAGAAAGAAAGTGCTGTCCCCTGGTCTAGATCACGGCCTCATAGCCCGAAGTCTTGGGAGGTCCGCTGTCCAGTGCATTGGATTCCTTCACCTGTGCACAAGAGAAATGTGACAGCACATTAGCTGAAAGGTGTGGCTGAGTAAGTGCAGCCCCATAGGAATGCAAGACAATGTCTTAGACTTCCTTGGCCCTGGGGAAATCTGGACTAGCAGAGCTTTGTCTTTGCCGAGTCCTGTATCTCTCTCCAGATGCCCAATTTGTGAGCCTTTAGGGATGTCAGAGCCCCCCAAAGAGCAGTAGGAATGGGAATATATGGAGCTGATTTTGACTACACATGAGTGTAACCTCCAGGCTCACATTACTTGCATTCTAGGTTTCTAGTTAAGCCCTAATTCTTTCTGTCCCTTAGTAATTCCACTCTCACCTATACATAGTGACAAATTGTCTCTGGTTTCTAGTCACCAATAATGTTTTATAAGAACTGGTCATTTAGAGCACTTCATACAACCTTCTCATTGGCTTGAGGAGTCTTGAGTTTTAAATAATATACTGATGGATAGGGTATACCAGAATAGTTGGAGCAGATAGGAAAACAAAGATGAAAAGCTGGGTGTGGTGGCACATGCCTGTAATCCCAGGCAAGAGACAGCAGGATTGATAACTTGAGCCCCAGTTTGGGTAACTTAGTGAGTTTTCTCAAAATTAAAAATAAAAAGAAAGGAAGAGGGCAGAGATGGAGCTCAGTGCAAAGGCTCTGCTTCAGTTTTCAGTAACACACACACACACACACACACACACACACACACACACACACACACACAGGTTCACATGCCAGGAAAAACTTACTTCCTGAGAGCACTGCACTGTGGAATAAATTGTTTTCACAGACTCTTTCTTGGAGGGGGACACCTGGAAAACACCATTATATCCTCAGTGAGAGATCTGAGAGATCTGATCTCTGAGGCCTAATCTCATGAGCTTCCCTTCCTAATTCTGCTACCCATTACCCCAGTCCAGTCTTGTTTTTCTAGGTAGCCTCTTCTATTGGCTCCAGCTCTGGTTCCATTTAATTTTGCAGAGGATCTAGAGCAGGTAGGGGTGATGGAGAGAGGGTGATGCTTGGGTAGGGCCTTGAGGCAAAAAAAAAAAAAAAAGTTAGGCTCCAAGAGTGAGGGTCTGGGTGGTTGAGACTGTCTTGGTCAGGATTTCAGCCTTTTGTGACTCTATGGATCCAGCCTTCCTATCCGTCCAAGCACAGAGTTTGACCATGAAGCTTCCCCCCTGTCTCCTTGCTCACTGTGGGCAAGCAGGCTGGGGAAGCACAGGGGACAGTGATCCAGGCAAAGGTGAGCCAAGCAGGGGAAGAAGGTAGGGAACAGAGTGAAGTAGAGTGTTTTTTAAAATAGGTCCAAATGCCTTTACTAGTGAATTATATCCAATATTTATGAAAGAAACAAAAGCAAGTCTTAGATATTTTTTGAAGTTAAAAGAAGGAATCCAGCACAACTTGATTTATGAGACCAGCTTAACTCTGATACCAAAATTTGACAAGAAAACAAAAGAAAATAAAATTAGACCAACATCAATCATTATGGTAAATAAATATATTTAACGCAATTCTAGCAAATAGCATCTATCAGTACATAAATAAATATAAATTATAAAGATATAATAAATATGGCATTTGTTCCAGGAATGTAAGGTTAAATAAAGGTAAGAAAATTAATCACTATAAATTACAGGGTTAACAGATAGAGAAGGAAGGAAGTTACACCATTTTTATAATAATTAAAATGACAAAAACTCTTAACTAGAGATAGAAACTCAAACTAGAAATAGAAAGAATGACTTTCAACCTGCCCAAAGACCTCAATTAAAGAAAAAAGTTAATGATTATTTGGCCCTAGTATTACAAATAAGGCAAGGATATTTATTGGTCTCCACTTTTTAAATTCAACATTGCATCAGAATTCCAAGCCTCTGATATAAAACAAGAAATGAAAAACATAAAGTGTGGAAAGAAAAATTAAATTTGTTATTTCTATATGGCATATATATATATATACCATTTCTAATATATATATATATACATATATATATATATACATACATATATATATATATATATATATATATATATATATATATATATATATT
>PVKA01038184.1:0-20406 GCA_004027165.1 Ctenomys sociabilis | reverse complement strand
CAAAGCTTTGAATGGGCATGGTGGTACATGCCTATAATCCCACACCTTGGGAGGCTGAGGCAGGAGCATCCCAATGAGTTTGAGGCCAGCCTGGGCTACCTAGTGAGTTCAAGGCCAGCCTGAACTACATAGAGAGACCATGTCTCAAATAAAATAAAATATAAAATATTAGAAATTAATGAAAGGGGGTGATAAACTTGTAGCATAATTTATTCCACAATAAAAACATAAAAATGTTCAACTTTATAGACACTTAAGCATTTTGCTGGAAATCTGTAGCAAGTTCAACTTAATTAGATTTAAAATACTTAATGCTTACCTTGTTCTCCACCTGGACACTATCACCTTCTCCAAGCACTGCTGTGTGATGAGGTTCGATTTTTTGTTGCTCATCATCAGGCCCTAGAAAAATGGTGACCACTACCTTTAATACTTAAGATAGTATATTCAGCCTACAGTTATATATTTTTATTAACTTTATTGAGAAATAAAAATAGCAATAAGAAAGTTTCAAAACAGGTTAGTAGGACAGTTACAATAATTAATACATTGTACATTGTTATCCTCTTAGTGGTTATTCACAGTACAAGATGCAGATGTGATATCCTGTCCAAATACTATTGGAACAAATCTTTCTTCTCATTGAATTAAGAGAAAGTAGCTGTATATCTATCCTAACTCTTTTGTATATACAGACACATAATGGTCCTTCATTTGTATCCCCCCTTTTTGTTTAGTTTTGTCAGAGATGGGTATTTCATTTAAATATTGTAGGTGCATGAATTCAGCAGAATAATCCAAATAGTCCAGTAGTCCATAATAGTAGTGGGTTATCTGTAGGACTGGCAATGTCCAAAGTTGTTGACTTGAGCCTTTTATAGCTCAGCATATTAATATGACTTTACAGTTTATGCCTCACTTTTATACCTACAGTTACACATTTGATTAAATACTTAGCACCATAGTATTAGCTTCAATTTCAGAGCTAACAGACTCAGAATCTCTGTAAATCTTAGTTAATTCTATCTGATATTATGAAAGTCTAAAACTGGTTAGTGTTCAGTGTCAAAAGAAATAGAGCCGTGGACTTGCAATTTTTTTTCAGAAATGGGGATTGAACTCAGAGAAGCGCTAATTCTACTGAGCCACCTCCCAGTTCCTGTGTTTTTATTTATACATTATATGGCATGTCCTCATAGTTCAATTGACAGGAAATGAGCTTGGCAAGACATATCATATGGGTGTATCCTCACATAAATTATAAACATCATAGGAAGGTGAGAACATGACCTAGAGCTACCTACTGCTGGAACACAGGACCAACACTTAGATCAGTGCCACCACCCCGCAAAACAACTCAGGAATGAAAACCTGACAATCATTACAGGTTTTAATGGTAATATCATCCCTCCAAGTAGTATTGATTCAGGAGCTCAGGTGTGGAGCCTCTACTGGTGCCATTGCAAGCTTTTAAGAACTTAGGAGGATTCTGAGTGGTCTGCGGGATAAAGGAGAGCTGTGATCTGTGGGTCTGGCTTAAGCAGTCACTGAGGTTTCCTGGAGCCATTTAAGAACTCTGGCAAACTCTAGGAAGCCTGTGGGACTCTATCGGGGTGATTACTGGGAGCTTCAAAAATGCCAGTACACAGGAGCAAAAGGCCATCCCAATACGCTAGTTCACCCAGAACAAATCCAAGAGACAAGGACATACAAGAACTTGGAAATCATACACATGAAATCTCTGAAATGATACCAACTAAAGTAAAAGAAATAAGAGCAAAAATAATCTCTCAAGTCCAAAAAGAAAAGACAGCAACTGTGAAAGAATTGTTCAGCACAGCTAAAGAAGACATGGATAGAAAAACAGATTATAGAAATGATGGAAGCTGTGAATAAACAATACAGGAATGAATTAGAATGCACGAAACAAGGGCTGGCCAGATAGATCAGTGGACTAAAGTGGCTGCATAGGCAGACACAGGGACTGAAGTCTGGTCCCTGGCATATTGTGCCGACCCCATCCCCAGGAAGCACTCAGATGGCGATTGAGACTGGACGTGGTGGCACGCACCTGTAATCCCAGCACTTAGGAGGATGAAAACAGGAGGGTCACTAAGAGTAGTGTAGTGAAATCCTGTAGACCTTGTAGTAAAATACATTTTAAAAAAAGAATTCATGAAATAGATTCAAACAGATATCCAGAATATTAAGAACTCCACTGAAAGCTGGAAAAACTACTTAAATGAAACTGAAGACAGAATTTCAGATCTCAAAGACACTCTTCAGCTAATGATTGGGAAATGAAAGATCTCTTAGAACTAACAAGGAATCAAGAAATAACAATTTGAGATGCAAGACAAAGCAAAGAAAAATAATATAAGAAAAATAGGTGTCAATGAAGCAGTGGGAGACAAGACAAATGACATAAAAAATTATTTGCAGAAGTGCCAGCAGAAAATTTTCCAAACATGAGAAAAGAACCTGACATGCAGTTAAGCAAGGCATGTAGAACTCTACACCACCATGATCACAAGAAGTCTATACCTACACACATAATAATCAAGATCTCAGAAATTCAGCAAAAGAAATAAAATATTAAAAGCTGCTAGAGAAAAGAAACAGATTACCTACAATGGCAAGCCCATCAGAATCACAGCAGATTTCTCAACACAAACCATCAAACCAAGAAGAGCTTGAAGTGAAGTATTTCAGGTCCTAAAGGAAAATAACATGCAAAACAGACTGATAAACCTGGAAAAACTATCTATTGAATTCAATGGCAAAATAAAATCCTTCCATGGAAAAAGAACAATAAGTGAAATTAATGACTACCAAATCAACCCTACAAAGAGTACTGAAAGATATTCTAGAAATAGACAGAAGTAATCAAATCTTCAAGATCAGCAGAAAGGGTCCACTACACAGAGTAGTTATAATTAAAAAGAGGGAAAAATTACAGAATTTGTAACAAGAAAATAACATGACAAAGATAAGTCAAAATGTATCAGTTATAAACATCAATGTAAATGGCCTCAATTCACCAATCAAAAGAAACACACTAGCAGAGTAGATTAAGAAACAACATATAAAAATATGTTGTATATAAGAAGCACATTGAACTCAAAACTAAATTTACAGACTAAAAGTCAAAGGATGGAATACAATCCTCCAGGCCACACAAATCATCAAGAAGCAAGGATAGCTATCCTGGTTGTTGACAATATCAACTTCAAACAAAAAATCATCTAAAGAGATAAAGAAGGTCACTACATGCCTATGAAAGGAAAACTGCAAGAGGAAGATATAACAGTAATAAATATAGATGCACCCAATGTAGGAGCATCAGGGGTCATGCTTATGCCAGAAAACAAGAAACAGGATGCTGATAGTGCAAGAGCTTTCAGCATGGAGTCAAAGTGCTCTCCAAAGCTCCATACACAGAATTCATGGAGAAATGCATACATTTTTACGAATACCTACTATTGAGATGTAGTTTTTCTCCAAAGAATTTTTTGATTTCAGAAATTATTTCTGCTTTGAGTTCCTCATGATCTTTCTGCTGTTGTTTCTTTGCTTCATATGCTGTTAATTCATATATTTCAGCTGGAATAGTGCTCTCTGCACTTGTTCTGGGTGAGCATAGTTTTTCCACCCAATGTTTCTGGAATTCATTCTTTATTTCAGATACTATGTATTCAGATATTTCTTTTTTAATTTGGGGAATTACTTCTCATTTTAATTCCTCTATAGCTTTCTGCTGTTGTTCCTTTGGTACTGTATCTGTTAATTCAGTCATTGCAGCTGAGCTAGTGTCCTCTGCCCTTACTGGTGGACTCGAGGTCTGGGATTGCATTTTTCCCCTTGTCTTTGTCATTTTGTATAGCACTGACCTTTGACCTTTGGTGTAGCGCTTTGGTGCAGCTATAACCTTAGTTTGTTATGCGATTCGAGTGCCAGTCTATTAAGTTTGGGATTATCTGGGTATGCCTATCCTGGATCTAGCTGTTGTGTTCAGTTCCTTTTTTGCTGCAGCTCCTTTGTTTCCCCTTTGTTGGTTCCCTGTTCAGGCGAGCATGAACCGAACTGGGATGCAGAGCAAGTAATGAAAATTCCCACTGTCTTGGCTGGCTTTGGGGCGAGGATCCAGAAAATTGGGGGGTCAGCCCTTCTGTGTCAGGCAGGTTGCTCTCTGGGTGGGTGGGCCTGGGCTTTGGTGGGTCTTCTGGGCTCACAAAAGGATAGTGGATGATCTTATTCACTGAGCAGGCTGTACTGGGTCAGCCAGCCTGTGCTGGGTCTGGGTCTACAGGCCATAACCCGAGAAGGCTGGGAAAGGTCCCTCCTTTGTAGTGGGCCTGGAGCCCTCACTCACAGGGCAGGCTGTGCTGGGTTTCGGTCTGTGGCGTGGGACCGAGGATTGCTGAGAAATGTCCCTCCAGCATGGCAGGCTTGGAGTTCTCACTCCAGGCTGACCTGCACTGGGTCTGGGGCTGTGGTGTGGGACCAGTAATCACCTGGAAATGTTTCTCTGGCACAGTGTTCCTGGAGCTCTCACTGGTCTACGGGGGTGGGGGGCAGGCAATCCCTGGGAAATGTCTCTCGGGCACGGCGGGCCTGGAGTTCTACACTCAGTGAACTTTGATGCCCAGGGAGTTGGGGAAATTCCCACTCGTTCAGCAGGCTTTAGGGCAGGGGATCCGGGGAGGTGCTGGTGAGTGGGTCCTGAGGTTTCAGGCCAGTCACTGGCTTTGAGGGCTTGGGGACAGGGATCTGGGTAGCGCGCATGGGAAGAAGCCAATGGCTCTCCCTTAGACTCACCACACTCTGACTGATCTGGATCCAGGAGGCCGCTGGAGTCAGCCACTGTCTCAGGCCAGACTCTGGGGCTGGGCGGGTGTGAGCGGGATCAAGGAGGCTGCTGGAGTCAGCCTTTTCTCCAGTTATGAATGTAGTCAACAAACCACACTAGTATTACCTGAACTGAAGACTTTGTCTCCAGTATGTTTATATCATGTTAGTACTTCGGATACCTAAGATATACTTTCGGATGATCATTAGAATTAAAGTAGATCTGCTGCTAGAGAAATATAAAATATCAGAGAAGCACACGTAAAACTGCTAATGAGACAGGAGTCAAGGAATGATTTAGGTTGGCTGGGAAGAGAGGGATGCCAGGATCCCTGCATCTACACAGCACACCTCTCAGGACCCTATATATAGAACTTCTCACAGATTCCCACAAGATGTGGATGACATACAAGGATCCAGAAACCAGGAGAAGCCTTCTGTCTATGACTCTTCAGGGTAACCCATCCGAGTCTCCCAGACCCAAGCTGTACTATTATTTTTGCTTTTCTCTTTTCCTCTCTTGTTTGGCTCAAGTTTGTTTTGCATATCCAATTTTTCCCTCACACCTACTTTCGAAATAACATTTTTGTACTTTTTTTTTGCTTTGTGTTCGTATTTTTGTTCAACATGAGAATGACATGAAATATATTTAATTGGTGAGCCATGTCTTAAATGAACTACCCAATAACTTTAACATTTTAGTAACTTCACGGAATTTAAAAACATTCTCAGAAGGATGCTTTACAGATGTCAAAAAAGTTCATGAAAAGACTAAGAAACTCTGTCTCAGAGGCAGTGGTATGCTGATAAATGTTTAATAACTGACTTTTCCAGGGACTGACTGGAGGACAAACTTAATTTGTAGTGTTACCAATTTTCATGGTGTAAATACCTTGTTGTTCAATTTCAAGTTACCCTCATGAGGTCAGAAAAGATGTGCCCAATTATCTCTTGCAGCTCCCCAAAGGTCAGCCCCTGCACAACACTAAGGATTTCTTTTCCATCAAAGATACAGGTCAGAATACATTTCATGCACGTGCAAAAGTGCAACAACAAAAAGGTATAGGTCAACAAGTGTCAGAGAAGTGATGATATAACTTAATTATTTCTCACTTATGCAGGACTTGTCAGTCATAGAACTGTCTGAGAGTTTTAAAAAGTACACATTTAGAATTGGTTAATATTAAACTGTGGAACAGAGCAGCATTTTATTAGGTGTGCTTTTTGAAATGCCTTGGGAGCAATGAGCCATGTCTTTATCCACAACTAATTCTTATATAACATGTTTTACCCACGTGACCCATTCTTAGATCCTTATTTTATCATGTAGAATGGCTTGCGATACATAGACTACAGCAATTTATAAATTCCTTTGCTTTTCTAAGCAAAGTGAGCTCTCCAAAATAATGCTGAGTTGGCATTTCTCTGTACTCCCTATCAGGATAGCTTGATTACAGTGTTCACTGTAGCTTGCAAGGAATCCTCAATTTAGAAACAAAGGGTTCAATTTGTTTCAAAAAGTTTCACCATAACTTTGTGTGGGAGGCAAGTACTGCCCGTTCTCCTTGCTAGTATGTGAGATAAATCATGGTGGTGATACATGGAAGGCTATTTGAAATGTTCCACCCTGAGGCAGAGCTTTTGTATCCACACTAGAGTCAGGTTTCCAGGTTAATTATCCTAAGTGCACCTTTCAATTCTGCATTATTATATGAAATGTTTAAAACAAGGTCACAGCAAAGGCTGCTTCCGTCTCAATCTCCGGGTCATTTCTATGATATTTCACCCATCTGATTGTCTCCTGAACCTAAAATAAGTCTCCAAGAAAATATATTGGATTACTTCTGACTACTTTCAAACTATAAACACAGCCAAGTCAGATAATAAATGGTTTCCATGGGTTTTTTTTTTTTTTGCCAGGAATGTTAAATTTAGCAGTGCAGTTAACAAAAATTTAACTAAAAACAATTTAATAGCAGTTTTTTTACCTAATCATCAGAGGGAAAAATACCTTAAAACGTCTTTCAAATGTTGTGGTGTAATTGTTGCATATTCTACCTGCATTTGCTGCCTTTCTTTTTTCTTTATCTCCTTTTCATAAGAACTGGTGACTTATTTACTCTGCTTTACAGTATGGGATTGCCATTGCTGGTCTGGACATTATCAATTTTACATGTAGAGGTGGAAGCCTTCTTATCTGATAGCGATTAATAATTGAAAAAGGCAATTGCCTCACTTTTATTTTAAAGTGTAAATATATATTCCTTTATGTTTTTATTAATATAATTAAGATAAGTCTGCTGATAGGTTAGGAATGTATGTCCTAAATGTTGCTAGATTATTGGTTTCCCCTAATCTCTTATTCTCATCTCTCTTATATTCATGCACAAAGTTTTAAATTAGCAATTCACTGTACAACACATTTGACTTACTTGTTCTGGAAAGTCACCTCTTTTCATTGCTTATTTTATTAACTTTCATATTGTCTAATTAAACTATATAGTTGTAATTACTGGCGCACCAGCACGATCTCTCAGAGAAGAAACAGAACTGTTTTCTACAGTACAATTGTAGATTTCAACAGAACTAATGGGAGGAGCTGATCATCCTGGGTGACCAAGCACTGGTTAGTCCAGTTAGTTGAGTAAGTAAAAGACAATCAAGAAGGCTTCTGACGTATTCATGTGGGCTTCCCAGACTTTACTGTGATTTCCAAGGACCATGTCCACCTTCATACCACCACCCAGAACTGCAAACAAAAGTTAAACATCATCTAAGCATAAATAACTACGTATTTAAATAGGTGTAGACATTTTACTGTCTTCATAAGCCACATAGCTATCATTTCAATAACCACAGACAAATGTTTTTATATTTCTAGATGTATTTTTAAGCAACAATGTACATGATATTGGGCATTTTTAGGGACTGTTCATAAATTATACCAAGCTTCAAGGACACAGGACATAAATTCTTCTGCCCTTCTGATAGCTGCATTAATTTAGCAAAACTAAATCTATCAGTGTCCTTGTTAAGCACATCCTGTAGCACTTAATATTTTAAATAGCCCTCTTAAAATTCTACTTAATGCAGTCAGTCTCCTCAGCTTATTTTCTCAACTCAAATTGTAGCCTATTTATTTCATCCTGATGCCCTAATTATACATTTACAACATCTACTTCAACAGACTGGAGGTGATAGGCATTTTGAAAAAGACAATTAACATGTTTATCACTTCCCGCAATCTGTGGTTAACTGGTGCCAATCTAGTTTTATAAGTAAGGTAAAATTGAGGCAATAAAGGCAGAAAGCAGTTTTAGATTTTCTGTATCTTAGAAATCATTATGCATTCAATAGATATTTCTGTTTTGTCATTTCTTTTTCTCTAGTGATTTGTTCTTACATTTTTGTTTTTCTCATTAACATCACTATTGGGATGGGTAGGAGGAAAGGATGAAGATAAAATTCAAATGAAGTCATTTGGCTGGTTGCTCATTGGTTAAAGCAGAGTCCTAAGAGGCTAGTTTTGTGAGCTGGAATCTCTTCCTAGTCCATTTTGCTCTGGACAAATGCAAGTTACTTAAAAATCTCCTGGCAGCTGTTTTCCACTTGTGGCTCGTAGGATCAGGCTATGGAGTAGAGATGACTCAGGAAAATCCTGCCTTACCTCAAAAAAAAACAAGTAGATGTGAAGGTCACTCTCACCCCAAGAATTATAAAGATTTTCACTTGACTTCTGGAACTAAAAGTGTGTCAGTAAACGAGACTACAACTACGGGTTTTTAAAATCATTTGTAATTTTTTTTGTTTTGTCCTCTACAGCGTCCTATGAACAAAAATCAGTTCTGAACTGTTGTAGAGAATGGTGTTTATTTTTGTAAATGGTGAAAAACATTTAAAATAGTATTACATGGTAAATTCCCATAAAGCATTATGCAACCAACAGTCACGCATTTGTTGACCTGTTGCTTCTGTGCTACACTGACAGGACTGAGTAGTTACAAAGGAAATCATACAGCCTACTGAGATGAAAATCTTTGCTCTCTGGACCTTTATGGAAAATCTGTTTCTCTCTGCTTTTTCTTATCATGTGCTTCTCAGGAGTTTCAAAAAAACATAAAACTAAATAATATCTCATCACTTCCACATGGTTAATATAGTTTAATGTGTGTCCACAATTATTTATGATACTACTGCTACTATGTTTTCTGTACTTTACTGAATGCTAACATAGGAGCACTTTGCTTTTGAAATGCTACTCAGTGAAAAAGGAATAAAGCCCATTTATCCTATATTAGGAATGAGTTTAAAATACTGTTATTTCCAGAAGAAAATTTTCAGGTAATTGAACATTTTTGTTTGTTTGTGGAACCAGGGATTGAACTCAGGCCCTTGCGCTTGCCAGGGGCCCTTATTCTACTGAGCCATCTCCCCAGCCCTGAACATTCTTTTAGGAAAATGTAAAGAATGATATGAATAAAGAGCTCTGTGTATGGCCTTCTATCCATAAGCAGATGTTACCAAGTCAGCACCCAGAGCAGGAAATGGATTGCCTTGTTACAGGTCACAAAGTTCTTGACTGAGATCCCTACAGAACAGCACAGAAAGAACCCAAACACAGATGGTCTCAATAATAGGGATGATTCCAGCTTGTACCTGGGATGCTCCACACCACACATCATTGACAATGGGAATGAAGAGGGAAAAAGGGAGGGAGTTTCACCAACTTTGGGTTTTCGCATAATCTGATGCAAGGAGTTTATTTGAGAGGTGATCCCAGGGAACACGAGCGACAGGCCAGCAGAGTCAGACAGGAAGTGAGGTAGACAATGCAGGAGCACCATCAAGGACACTCCCATGGAAATCATCTTGGCATACTCCTACCTGGGAAGCCCAGGAACAGGCCCCTCCCACAGGTCTCTCCACTACCTTATTCAAGTCAGGTAGCTTCCAGAATGTTGTTTCTCCAGTTGTTCCTTTCATCCTCCCTGAGGGAGGCAAAGCAGCTTCCTCAGTGTCAGAAAAAAATGGCACAGATTCCAGCAGCTGAAAATGGCCAGTGGCCACTAGGAACGTAAGGACCCACTGACACAGAAAGAGCACTAACAGCATGTGCTACAAGTCTTCTGCCACAGAGTCCTTCTCTGGAACCCATGGCTGTTTCTTCAAGGGTGCAAAGAGTGTGATCTGTTCTCTCCAAACTGCCCTTCTTGGCTTTTTGGCTTCTTAGTTGGCTAAAGGATTTTGATGTGAAAAGATGCTGTCACTTCTTACTGTTACTGAACAAAGACTATAAGGAGCAGCATGGACATGCATCAGGAGACTTTCATTCTGGTCCCAGGTATACGAATCCACATTCTTTTAGATGTCACATTGCTCATCTATAAAATGGGGGTCAAATGGTTCTCCAGTATCCATCAACTAGACTCTATAACCAATACACATACAACACTTAGACTAGGAGAAAACCAACCCTGGGATATCTCAGATGCATCTGGGACTTCCAATCCAATCCCATGTACCTCCTAGGAGACAGAAAGATTCACAGTCCCATTATAGCCTGCTATAACTCCATCTTTGTATCAGTATGCAGGTTGCCAGCCTCTTAGTGAAGTGTCAACACATAATTGTGCACGTTTTGTCTGTACATAGGATGCAGTTCAGTGAATGTGTCACCACTAGTATTATGCTCTCCTTCACTGAACATTCTGGAAGATGTGAAACAGCTTGCCCTGGTTGTATATGTGCTGGAACATGAGAGGGCTGTTGCAGGAGAGGAGGCATAGCATTCAATGATTTCATAAAGTGAGTTCAACATACCTTTTACCCCTTCAACAGTAGAGACCAAATAGAAATTGAAGGTAAAATGACATATTATAACTCACCTATGTACACATTTCCATATATGGTATAAATGAAGCTTGTCCATCCTGGAAAGAAACCAGCAACAGAAAAATGTTAGTGTCCATAACACCAACGGAATTGAATATGAAATTTATTATTTCTTTTTTGACATATGTTTCAAGATTCTGGTTTTGTGAGTTGTTTAAAATACACACACACACACACACACACACACATGCACGCACATATGCACTCTCCACACACACACACACACACACACACACACACACACACACACACACAAATACATTCCTAAACCTAAAATCTTGGCTTTCAATGTTTAAGACCCAGCCATTGACAGCAGAAATATACAATTTACTCAGCCATACATCTATATGCCTAATTTTGTTTTAATGAATTGCTCCTTTTAGTTCTGACATCATGCTATGAACTGTAACACTCCAGTCTGGGTTTGCCTTCAGTTTGTTGTGCTTCCTTGTAGCCTGAAGTGTGAATAATACCACAAATATAATGTTTTGTACATAATTAAATTCTACTGTCCAAGAAGCTTTTTCCTCTGTATCTATTCTAAAATAGAGTATACATCAACTCCATGGGTACAGGGATGCAAAAGCCTTTGCTAAATTAATGGGATACAGATGGTCCTTGAATGCCCTGGAATTGTCCACACAGATTTTCAAGTATGTGCATCTGTCTGGGCAGAAGGTACCTAGCACTCACTAAATTCCTGGCATAACCCATGAAGCCCAGAGCTCAGATCCAGTGGCAATCTGTCATTTGCACTCTCAGCAACAGCATCTGATTTTCATGAATGTGTATGTACTGAACCCATGGCTCAGAAGAAATGTTGTGTTTCCACAAAGAGATATCAATCAAACAATGGAAAGCCCAAATCAGAATTAAGGTCCCACTCTATGTGTCTTCAGTGGAAAAGATGATCTGGAAAGGAAAGGTAGGACAGAGGTCACAGCTGGAAGGACAGGGCCCAGACTGGAGTCTCTATGAAGGTCAACAACATGGTGACAGAATAAACAAAAACAAGCACAGAAGAAGAAAGGAGGATAAAGTATAATGACTATAACGATAGATGGGCTGAAATACCCAAGAATGGCACAAAACAAAATCCATACCTCATAAAATATTAACCTAAATTGAACATCATTAAGAAAATCTGAAGGATGACCAACCAAATACACTTGGGGAGATGCCAGAGGATATATTTCCTCCGGTTCAGTTGTTTTCACTCTAAGATTTTACTATAATAAATTTATCCCCTCTGGAAGAAATGCTATTTGCTCATTGGACCCACAGTTTTTCTCTCATAGTATACCACAGTCTTCCATGTACATGCACTGTGGCAGGAGTTATCAAATTCAGTAAGGCACAGGCAGAGCTATTCAAATTGCACAACTTTGAGTATGAAGACGTAGGTTCATGATAGATGGTGGAAATACATGACAATAATTCACAGCATTACTCTCAAAGTCTGTTCTAGATGGACTGGCTCCCCTGGGGCACTCCTTTTTCTGTTTTCTGAAAGATTCTCACCTTTCCTACTCCCATTTAGACTATCTTATAATTAGGTAGTGCAACAAAACTCTTTTTTTTTTCCTTTCCTTTTTTTTTTTTTTTTTTTTTTTTTTTTGCAGCTGGAATTGAACTCAGGACCCTGCGCTTGCCAGGCAAGCACTTATTCTACTGAGCTGTCTCCCCAGCCCACTTCTTTACTTTTTGAAAAGTCTACATTGAAAATGATTAGAATTTCTCAAAATGCAAGTGGCTTTATTTTTTCTGATTAAAAAAGACATTATTTGAAGGATAGGAAAGCATGGAATATTTCTGCTGTCCTAACTACCCTGACTTAGGCATTATTAACAATTTTGTGTTTGTGCTTTCAGATTCTTTTTTCCTTTTATGCTTTATAAAATATGTGCTTAAAAATGAGAGAAAATTCAATGTTCTCCTCCTAATACCCTTTTATGTACAAACCACAGAGCAGAAACTCTTCCTTGAGAAAGACTGTGCAGCATTCCACTGTAAACATGTTGGGTAATTTATGGAACCAATTTCCTCCTCTTGGCTTCATGGTATTAAAAAAATAATTATTTTGCATTTGATAAAGACCAACAACTCTGAAATGCTCAGAAGAGTTTTTATTTGGGTTCATTATAATTATTCTGATCTCATTTCTCCTCTATCTCCTTTGCTTCCTGCTTAACCTCTAAGCAGAAATATAGTCCACACAGAATTGCCCAGGGCTATTATTTTTCTTTCTAAAATCCTATTACATGACCAGAAGGACCAACCATTGGCTAAAGGAATGGTCAGGCCAGTTTTTTAAATGCATTCACCTGTTTTTGCATCTTGTCAAAGTGTGTTTGTGTTTACCAGTTAGAACACAATTCATGCTGCTGATGGGAAGCAAAGTGTTAACAATAATGAAATAGAAACACTGAGAAATTTTCTTTTTATCTTCTATTCAGCATGGTGTTCATATACTTCTATTAAACCTTGTTTAATTTCCATTAAGAGCCGCTTCTTAACAGTATCTCAAGGTCATTGCTTATAGACCAGAAGTTGGAAACTTAGTTTTCTTTCCCATCTTACAAGATGCCAGGTGAAAAAAACTGAGAAAACCAGACACTAAAGAGAAGAAATCCAAACCCAAGAAGGTTTCTGCGAGTGGTAGCAGTAAAAAGGGTAAGGTGAAGGCAAAAAGTCCAAGAAAGGGCAGCCCCACTGCAGCCAAAATCCTGTCCCTGTTAGAAGAATTAGTAGATACTCCCAATCTGCTGTGTATTCCACAAAGGATCTGTCCAAGAGAAAGTACACAGTTGCTGAATCAAAGGCTGAGATTAAAAAAAAGGAGAAAGTTCTTGCTGCGATCACAAAACCAGTTGGTGGTGACAAGAATGGAAGTGCTATGTGTGACTGGGCCTCTTAGCCTTATTCATGTTCCTCTATGAAGAACACACCAGAAATTTGTTATTATCACCTCTACAAAAATTGATATCAGCAGAGTGAAAATCCCCAAACACTTCACTGGTGCTTACTTCAAGAAGAAGAAGAAGAAGAAGCTTTGGAAACCCAGAGACCAGGAGGGCAAGAGATACCAGATTTCAGAGCAGTGCAAGGTGGATCAGAAAGCAGTAAACTCACAGATTTTAGCAAAAGCCAAAGCTGATCCTCAGCTCCAGGGCTACCTGCGATCCATTTTTGCTCTGACAAATGGAATTTATCCTCATAAATTAGTATTCTAAACTTCTTACTAAAACCTAATTAAATAACTGATACATTAAAAAAGACTACCTCAAAAAACTACAAGTGCCAAATTGTGTGAATGTGCATTATATGTTTAAGAACTACTTCACTACTAAGATCAGTACTGCATCAACAAAAGGCTCTCCCGTAAATATTTCAGGTCTCTGTCATCTTTATTACCTCCACTCTCTTCCTACTCATATGTCCTGCGCCAGAAATTTAAGTCATTCTTAAATTTTTATTGTTTTGTCAGAGTTACATGCCCTACATTTTCTTTTCATCTACAAGTATGGCTGCCAAGCTACTGTCACATTGCAGCTGAGAAGCTCTTGCCTGCCCTTGTGTAATAATAAATGAGTTGCGATGGAGGTCATATTGTTCCTTTAGCCCCCTAGGATGATTAAGTCAGTCAGCAACACATGTAAGATAAACAAAGTGTACAATGCTTCTTTTAAATATGTAAATCATATTCTGCGGCTTTAGCTCTCATTTTCAGGGAGGTTTCTACTTGTAAACATCCCTAGTGAAAGAGTTTCTCAACGTACATTCCTTGGCTTAATCCAGATCATTTTCCTCCTGCCTCAGTCTTAAGAGTTCATTATTCCAGCGGATTTGTAATTAGCCCTTAAACATGGATGTGGAGATAAAGTTTCAAAACCATAGCCTTGTGAAGCACCAAATGCATAACAGAGCTTGACTCTGTGGAGGAGAGGGTCAGGGGGGCTATGAAAAGAATGCACCTCTGCCTGCACTCCGGGACGCATTTAGGACCGCATCCCCCCAGTGTCCCTGGTTCCAGCTCCCTCACCCTGGACCTAATAATGCCTGACTTTCTGGGCCAAGAGGCAAACGTGCCTAGTTCTTGTTCTCCCTCCTCACTCTAACAGTTTGTTTTCATTTTTACCTTGAAATAATTTACACATGCAGAAAGGCTGTAGAAGTGCTACAGAAAACTATGTATACCATTCACTCAGCTCCCCCAAAGCCATTGTGTTATCACACATGCTTTATCATTCTTCTTATGACTGTCACTCTTCTTTAGAGTAACTTGCATTCATGATGCTTTTTGGGAGCGCTTTTCACTATGTATGTCTGAAAACATCTTTCTAAAGACCATAGCACTCAGCTAACAATTATGAAGTTAACATCAGTAAAATACTATTACTATGCCTATGTGCACATATTCGCATTGTGCCAGTTGTCAAAGTAACGTCGTTTATGAGCAAAAAGAGAAACAAATTTGCAGGCCAGGACCACATACTGCACCTAAAGGTCATGTCTGGTCTTCCTGCATCTGTAATAGGTCCTGGTCCTCATGTCATCATTGAAAGTACAGACTATTTATTTTATAAAGTGTCATTTAGTTCAGGCTCGGTATTCACTCATCATAAAACTATATTCTTTGCTATACCCTTTCTCTTCAAGATTTAAAGAAGATTTTTCATTTATTTTTAATACTTTAATTCATTAAAATAAATTGGCTGAAATAATGAATGTACATTTTATTTCATTTTTGGGAGGGAGGCTTCTGGAGATGGAACCCAGGGCCTTGTGCACAATAAGAAAAGGGTTTTACTGCTGAGCTACAACCTGAGATCTTTAGTTTCCTTTTGAGGTAAAACTATACAGGCAAAAGAAACTTTAATTGCATTCCTCCAATCCATTTCCCACACACAATGAACTAGACTATTTCTAACAGTACCAAATATTTCAATGGCTCTGTGTTCTTTTAATAAAGGCCCAACTCCTAACCCTAGGAGACAAGACTCTTTCAGTATGGTCCTACACCTCTTCTTCTATATCATAAGTCTCAAACACAGAGGTGGGGAAAACCCTTACTAGGGCATGGAGAAAAGCCAGGGCTGCAGCAAACCTTACAGGGGATTTTGTGGAGACACTGAAAATCAACTAAATTAACTGTAAAACAACAAAATTTAACACCCAATTAGAGGCAGAAAGTGCAGGTTTGAAAATCAGCGCAGTACCCATAGGGGGACCAAGCACCAGACTTCACTTTTCCAAGTGCATTTCCTGTTTGTAAAATAAGAAAATTAGGTATAACACCAGGCTATTATGACAATCAAAGGGTACTTTGCATCTGTACATTAAGCAAATGCACATACTATGTGTATTGTATATTTTTATCCTTCTCTATCTGATGCTTATCACTTAGATACTTTAACAATTGTCACCTCTTTTTCCTAATCATTCTTTCGCTTTCTATTTTTTTCCAAAATTAGGCAAATCAGGAGGTTATATCCTTCTAATAAAGCTGTGACTCAAGCTAGAGAAGGGTCAGTGAAAAGGACACCCCTCGACACCATGCTAACTAGCATTTGCTCAAATTGCATGGTGCATTGAGCAAAGGTAGGTCAGGTAAGCATTTCCCCAAATGTCCTACCCAAGAAGATTATAGCATGTAATATGCTGTCACATCTTGGCAAACTTTATAATCTAGAACTGGTGACATAAATTAAGCTTTGTGATCACACACCAACTGACAGTCACTATAAGATCTATAAGCTTGCCCAGAATAGGTATATAACCTGTCTTATATGTGAATGTAAATGTCAAGTGAAAGAGAGGCATTAATTTTGCTATTTAAATTGTTCATATGTTAGGACAAGAGAAACTATGCAATATTTAGCCTTCTGTGTCTATCTCCCCTAACATTATAGTCTCAATGTGCATCTATTTTCCTACAAATGACTCACATTTATCCTTCTGTATGACTGAGTGGAATGCCATTATATATATATATATATATATATATATATATATATATATATATATATATATATATATTCTTTATCCATTTGCCAGTTGATGGCATATAGGCCACTTTTAAAATTTAGCTACTGTGATTTGAGCTGCCAAATACACTCATTGCATCAGAGGTAACTAAACCTATGACATAAATGCAGTCTGACATTTTGAATGAGAAATCTATGAGCAGTGTAAGTTTCTTGTTATGTTAACTTTCAGAAGACACCATTCTGGGTACACAAAACAGAGAGTAACTTACTGAAGAGCAAATTCTGCAGAACATTGAATTTCTAGTAAAACAGCAAAGAAAAATGTCTTAGAATTCCCTGAAAGTGTATCTTGCTCTTTAGAAACTAAGGTCACATAGAAGCACTGAAATTTACCTACTAAGACATTTAATATGATGATTTTGAACTAAAGTAATAAGTGCTGTTACTATTATTTATAGCTTTATTTTTCAAACTCATGACCTTGTGCTTGCCAGCCAGGTGCTTCTGCAGCTGAACTATTTTCCCAGACTCTATAGATGGTTTTTAACTGCTCACAAAATAATTCAAATAAGTAGACACTATTACAAAATTTAAAAGCGTGAAATAGGAATTACTTTTAAACTATTTGAAGCTTGGGTTAAAACCAAGGTATCAAACCATTAATATCTAAAAGACACGTAATGTAAGGATTTAAATAAAAGATTGAAACAAATATAAACCTGAAATTAGCAGGGAATATCATAGATATCCCTGATTATTTTAGAACATAATAAGACCCTTCATTTTTTAAGAGAAAAAAATTTCAATTGTACAGGTAAAATTAAAAAAAAAATACTCCTGTTGAATTTGAAATGTGTTTAAATTCTTTTAATAGTTTCTTACCTTACATTATCAATTTAATCTGTTCCCTCTAAAAATAATATATTAGAAAAACACAATAAAGCTTTAAATTGGTGAAATTACATAAAATTTAAAACGTTTTCAAAAATACTAATTTATTTACCTATCTGCCAAAACTTGGGTTTATTTATCAATATGATCATAGCGTTTCTCACTAAAGGTCAAGTAATTTGTTTGATACAAGGTAACACTTAGAATCACAAAAACAGATTATGTGTATTAAGAACCTTAGACTCATAGCTCACTGGCTAATTGATCTAGCAAGTAACTTGGTATCTCTGTACCTCAGTGTCCTTATCTGAAAAAAATGAGATAATCATAGTTATCTCTTGGGATAGCGAGGATTGCAGGTGCTAATATGGAGAAAGTTCTTAATTGTCTCTAGTAAGCAGCAGACATTAAATAAATGATAGCTGTGGTGTTACTATTACAATACGATGATTCAGTGAACTATGACTCCTGAAACTCTTCATGACATTCATCATGATGTGTTTTTTTTTTTTTTAACCATCTTCCTTCTTTTGCAAAATTAAATTTTAAAAATGTAATTACACAGGCTGGGGAGATAGCTCAGAATTGTAAGTGTCTTCCTGGCAAGCACAAGGACTGGGTTTCAATCCCCAGTAACACATGCCATGATGGTTGTTCTGGGCATGGTGACACATACCTGTAATCCCAGTGCTGGGGAGCCTGAGATAGAAGGATCACTATGAGTCTGAGGTGCATAGAGAGACCCTGTACCAAATAAGTAAATAAATAAATAAATAAATAAAGATTTTTTTAATGGAATTACACCTCACTAGATGTAAAAAAAACAATTGTATCAGGGTTTACAAAATTTCAATGAGTGTGAATAATTCCAAGAGATTCATTTTTATAATGTGGTGACTAAAGTTAATAATAACATATTGAATTGTTGAAAGAATGCTAGAGGTTCTCACCACAAAAGTAAGTGAAAGAGCTGGTGAGATAGCTCAACAAACTAAGTGCCTGATTAGGCAAGCACAGGGATTTGTGTTTGATACCCAGCACCACATTCTGTGCCAGCCCTGCCCCTGGTTTTACTGAGCCAGCCACCAAGACCAGGCATGGTGCATGCCTATAATCCCAGCATTGGGGAGGCTGAAAACAAAAGGATCACTAGGAGTCTGAGTTGTGTGATGAGACCCTGTATCAAATAATGTAAAACCATATAGATATTGTCTAATACATGATAAATATAAATATAATTTTATCTGTTTTTTACTTTTCCATAATTTTAATGAAAAACAAATAACAATGAGACAGTTTCAAATCAAATTAGTAGGACTGATTCAATAATTAATACATTGCATATTGTTTTATTAGTGGTTATTTGTTGTATAAGGTACAGGCATGATATTCTATTTACAAACACCATTACGGCAGATCCCTCTATTCATTGAATTAAGACAATATAGATTTATATCTAACTTAAGTATTTTGAGTACACAGATGCAAAATGGTCATTCATTTGTATCACCTTTTCTTGTTTAGTTTTGTCATTTAAATATTATAGGTTGTGAATTCAGCAAAATATTCCAAAATAGTCCAGTAGTCCATAGTAGTATTGGGTTTTCCATGTCTGGCAATGTCAGAAATTGTTGATTTAAGTATTTTACCGTTCAGCATAATAATATGGCTTTACTTCTTATACTTCATTTTTTATACTTTTCTGCTGGATGGTTAAGACCAAGATAAAGTAAGACCTATGAAACAAGAATTGTAGCTTCTGTATCTGATTAAGGTCAGTCAAATCCCCTCAGGATTTATCCTGAGACCCTGTACTGCACTTTGTAGATCTTTTGTTTGTGTCAGCCATGTGGATGAGTCACAGCCATTGCTTGACCAATTTGCTCTTTGTAAAAACCTGAGAGAAAGTTTACTCTCCATGTGACTCTCTTTAGGCACACTATACATCACTGATCACTTTTCTCTGTGGCCTCATAATCTCCTTGATCAGAAATTTTGGTACACAACTGAGTTGCATGATGTTACAGTACAGATTCTCGTATGTCCTTAGACTTAATTGACCTTGATAAGCTAGGGCCAAAATGTTGGCTTTCCTTGTGGCCCTCCTTTTTCTCTACTTTTGGTCCGCAAACTTAGGCTGCTAACCCTCCAGAAGAGAAGCTTATTGTTATTACCATACAATCTAAGCTGTTGAGCTTAACCTCACTGTCTGTCTGAATATCAAACATCTTAGGTTTAACATGGAACAGGTATTTTTCATCAAATATTGATATGTTCAACATTAAGTCCCTACAAAATGTAATGTTAAAAAATTAAAATATATTTAAAAAATATGAATAAACAATTATATATGTTTACACATAAGTTTAGAAATTGAACTACATCCAGCTTTGTAGCAGGATAGTCCTGCAACACTCCTTTTCCTGTCTTCTGCCTTCATTCACCACCCTCCTCCTTTAAAAATAATCTACCTGAGAGACAGCTCGGCAGCAACTGGCATGTTGTGACTAGCAGCACGCATTCAGAAGACCAGAATGAGCCAGAATGCACTCCAAGCACGACCCTACTATTGCAAATTGCCATCTTCAGTGCAGTTGCTTAGTTCGCAGGTATCAGCACTCCAAGCACGGACCTACTATTGCAAATTGCCATCTTCAGTGCAGTTGCTTAGTTCGCAGGTATCAGCACTCCAAGCACGGACCTACTATTGCAAATTGCCATCTTCAGTGCAGTTGCTTAGTTCGCAGGTATCAGCACTCCAAGCACGGACCTACTATTGCAAATT
>PVKA01038183.1:10168-20533 GCA_004027165.1 Ctenomys sociabilis | reverse complement strand
GGGCCGCAGTGCCACAAAGATAGACCCAAAGTAGGGTGGGAGCCAGCCCTAGGGCCCATAAGTGAAAAGATCCCAGCTCTCCAAAGTATGTGAGGCACCTGGGCTAGTGGGGAGCAAGTCCCCAGCCCAAGGGGTCCCATGTGTTTCTGTCCCCACAGACGGGCAAGCTAAAAAGCTACTACACAGACCTGGAAGCCTTTGCCATGGTTACAGCTGGCCTGTGCCACGACATTGACCACCGTGGCACCAACAACCTGTACCAGATGAAGTAGGCACCTGCTGGGATCAGTGGGGTCACAGCCTGGTGTAAAGGTGCAGGGCAGGCTGCGGGTGGCCCTTCTGACCATCTAAAATGGAATCTGTGACAGGTCCCAGAACCCCCTCGCTAAGCTCCATGGCTCCTCAATTTTGGAGCGGCACCACCTGGAATTTGGAAAGTTCCTGCTGGCTGAAGAGGTCCATAGGGCTGGGTCCTCCTGTGGGCGGGCATGATCACCATAGAGACCTGGTTGTGAGCAAGGACAGGACAGGCAGGCCTGTGGTCAAGAATGGGATAGGGATGGCTGACAAAGCATGGGAATACCAAGTGGAGAGGACACTATGGGGCAGGGAAGGCTGTCCCCATCCTGATTTTCCCAGGCTTTGAGACAGATAGGCACCATTGTAGGAGGTCCCAGCCCAAAAGTCCCAGGCAACAGGACATCTGCCCTGACCCTGAGCTGGCCACATGGCCCCCACAGAGCCTGAACATCTACCAGAACCTGAACCGGCGGCAGCATGAGCATGTGATCCACCTCATGGACATTGCTATCATTGCTACAGACCTGGCCCTCTACTTCAAGTATGTGCAGAGATGGGGCATGGGCAGGTAGGCAGACAAGTACATGGCCACATTGCAGATGGTGACCCTCTACCATTGACCCCCTACCTATGCCCAGGAAGAGGACAATGTTCCAGAAGATTGTGGATGAGTCCAAGAACTATGAGGACAAGAAGAGCTGGGTGGAGTACCTGTCCCTGGAGACCACAAGGAAGGAGATTGTCATGTGAGCACCTGTGCCCTTCAGGAAGGGCTCCTAACCAGTGTGGGACACCTGAGGACTGCCCCATCTTCACTTATTTCAGTTTCAGGGAGAGAGTAGAGGATTTGAGGGCCTCGGGTGGGTCATAGGTTTTGGTGAATACAGCCACTCAGGAATGGCCCTGGCCCTCACCCCATTGTGAGAATTGCAGTTCTACTGTCTACAGGGCCATGATGATGACTGCCTGTGACCTGTCTGCCATCACCAAGCCCTGGGAAGTACAGAGCAAGGTCAGGACCAGCAGGTGTTCTGACCTAAGTGCCCTGCCCAGGGCATCCCGGGTCAGCATCTGGGACCTCATGGGGGTGGAGGGCACCACATAGAAGTACTATATGCCTGCCAAGTCCCATCTCTTTTTTTTTTCTAAACTGAGGATTGAACTCAGGCCCTTGCACTTGCCAGGGAAGCACTTATTCCACTGAGCCATCTCCTCAGCCCCTTACCAAGTCCCATACTTGACACCCTTGTGTGCTCCAGGTCGCACTTCTGGTGGCTGCTGAGTTCTGGGAACAAGGTGATTTGGAGAGGACGGTCCTGGATCAGCAGCCTATTGTGAGTGCTGCTTCCAGGGTATCTGACCCAGGATTGATGATAGCTAGGTTTCTGGGTGGTGCTGTGAAAGAGGTTTAGGTGATGCCTGCACCAAAGCTCAAGTTGAGGAGGCTGAAGCAGCCAGGCTGTTACCAGTCCACAAACCCTGGGACAAACCCTGGCAGGCGGGAGGGCAAAAGGTTGGGTTGGGGGTCTAGGCCCCGTGACACCTCCCTGTTTTTCCATAAGCCCATGATGGACCGGAACAAGGCAGCTGAGCTCCCCAAGCTGCAGGTTGGCTTCATTGACTTCGTGTGCACATTTGTGTACAAGGTGGGTACTTGACATCCATGTTGACTTGGCAGTAGCTGGGGAAGGGTTCAGGGGGAGCCAGTAGTATCCTCACAGGAGGAGGGACACCATGGGGTCACGCACCACACTGACGGAGCAAGTTGGTAGATACCAGGACTACCCAGCCTGCTTTGTTGGCCTGCCCTCATCCCATGCTTTCCAGACATGTATTTTTCAGGCAGCAGTTTCCTTGAACACCTCCAAGTCACCTCACCCATGGCCCAGTGCACATAGGACCAAGGTGTACCTTGCCTAAGATCACAATCACCCAGAGGACAAAGATAGGCCTGGTTCGGCCCATGCCTGCTGGAGTGCCCACCCTATGGGACCTGCAGCTGGCCTGGGGCCCTATTACCAAACCAAGTTCTGTTGTCTGTCCCCAAGGACACCTGGCAGGAAGTAGAGGAGACTCATGGTAGAGACCTGACTGCAGAGTCCAGTGTAAGGCCTGACAGGACACCTTGGCTCATGGGAGTCAGACCTCTCTGTTGTTCTTGGTGATGGTAACTCATCCACAGCCCTAGGAAAATGCTATTTGGTTCTAAGTGAGGTTTGTGCTGAGGGGCTGCACAGGCAGGGGCAAGCCTGCTGCTGCCGTCTTTGCTCTACCCACACTGTGTGACCCATGCATGTGTGATTTGTGGGATGCATGTAATGCAATGTATGCAAACAGTATTGTGTGATAGATGGGTATGCATTTGTGATGTATATATGGTTTGTGATCTGTACGTGATTGGTGTGGTATGTGCATGTCCACGTGTAGTGCTGCACAAGTGATCTATGCATCAGTAGTATATATTAAGAAGTGCACGGGCCCTGCCTCTGCCTACATCCACTTCTAATAGGAGTCCATCTATGGTGGCCTAGCGTTCCAGACCTAGACATTTTCTGCCCTGTCTACATCACAGGCACACACATCCCAGGCCTCTTTCAAAGGGCTTTGCTGGGAAAAGTACATCTCCGTGTCCTTCATGGTTGAGAGGCCAGGAGAGGTGGATGGAGACCACCATCAAGTCTTCCAGGAACAAGCGGACAGGCCTGGCTTCCCATCTTCCCCTAGGAGTTCTCCCGTTTCCATGAGGAGATCCTGCCCATGTTCGACCGCCTGCAGAACAACAGGAAGGAGTGGAAGGCACTGGCTGACGAACATGAGGCGAAAGCGAAGGTTCTGGAGGAAGAGAAGAAGGAGGAAGACAGAGCAGCCAAAAAAGGTCTGGGTCCCTTGCTGCAGGCTGGGGCAGGCACTTGGTTAATCAAAACAGCAAAGAGAACTAAGGATCTAGTTCAGTAGCACAGAGCCTTCCTGGCAAGAACAAGGTCGAGTTTGATTCCCAGTACCAAAAAGTCCAGCAAAGCGGCAGCCATGCAGCAGTTGGACCTAGAGAAAGGCAGAGTGATACTGTGTGAAAGAGGCTTCCTTCCACAGTTGAGACCTAGGATGGGTTTCCCTTGCTCTCTGAGAAGTCAAGCTCCCCAAACACTTCTTGTGTTCTGTCCTCAAGTTGAAATTCCCTAAATGTTTTTGGAAAATCTACCCATGGCCCCCATGTCACCCTAAGAAACAAAACTGCAAGCCTAAAATAAAAAACAGTAACCAAGGCCACGTGTGGTAACACACACCTATAAACTCAGGACTCAGAAGGATGAGCCAAGATTGCTGTGAGCTCATAGCCAGCCTGGGTTACACATTTAGTTCAGGACCAGCCTGAATAAAGTCTCAAAAAAAAAAAAAAAAAAGTAACCTCCTCCCCACTAAAAAAAAAAAAAAGAAAAAAGCAAACACTACATTGTCTAGAACATGTTCACATTTTCACCCATCGGGGGATGTGATTCAGGTGGAGTCAGTGCACCCCAAATCAAGAATCCCAGTGACACCTCTTTGCTCTTGCCTGTCCTCCCATCCCAACTCGGTCTTCCTGTTGTTCCCAGCTCTCCCTGCCACCAGGCAGGAGGATGGTATGAACAACACAGCCACTGGGTTGCCGTAGGCTAGGACTGACAGTAATCAGGGCACAGTGTCAACAGGGGCTAAAGTTCCAAGACAGGCTCAGGCCAGCTAGTCAGCTTGGGCTGGGTAGGGGCCAGTAGAGGACACACGGAGTACAGGGAGGGAAAGTGCTTGCTCACTTGCCCATCTTCTCTTGCAGTGGGCATGGAAGTTTGCAATGGTGGCCCACCACCCAAGTCATTGACCTGCTGCATTCTGTGAACCACTGGCTCCCTCCCACTGTGCATCTACTGGACTTGAGCTCTGCCTTCGTACTAATAAGAGGAAGTGGAGCCGGGGAGATGGCTCAGTGGAATAAGCGCTTCCCTGGCAAGCCCAAGGGTCTGAGTTCAATCCCCAGCTCCGCAAAAAAAAAAAAAAGGAAGTGCTGGGCATGGTTACATGCCTGTTAAGATGGCACTCGGGAATCTGAGGAAGACTGCTGCAAGTTCAAGGCCAGCCTGAACTATGTAGCAACACTGTGTCAAGAAAGAAAAAGAAATAAAAGGAAGCAGAGGAAGTAACCAAAGATAATTTTGGATATATTAAGTTTTTTAAGGTTTGTTTTTATGAGGTAAAGCCAGCTGTAACTTCAGTGGTGTAGCATGTCTGGTTTTTTTAATAGTCTCATTAAGGAGATCAGTGAAAAGGGTCAGTAAAGTCAGAATCCTGAGTGGGGACATTCAGAACAACATGTGTACATATATGTACATAGTAACACCTTTCCCAACTGCTCTAGAAAATGTGCCCAGGAATCCACAATAAAGAAAAAACGGCTCTCCCATTGTTTTATCCAATAGAATTATTGTGGTGAGCTCACAGTGTTTGAACCATCAGGAAGTTGTGCCAAAAGGTGTTTGTCAGTAAAGCTGTGGAGGGGGTCCAAAGCTGCCAACTCCACACAAAGAATTGTATGCTTTGAGTACCTATTACTGGTGAGCCTAGAGAGAGACATAAAGTCCCACTGAACTTCACCATTCACCTTTGAAAAGATTACTATCTGGTGAAAAACACTGCATCCTTTTTTCTTTGAGACACGTCTCAGTAGTTCAGGCTGGCTTTGAACTCCCAATCCTCCTGCTCAAGAGTTGACACACATCAGCACCAAGGCATCTGCTACCCTCACAATGCATAATAGCCTGGGTGCAGGGATAGGACAACAGCCAGCACAGCACCTGCCTGCAGAAAGGGAGAGCAGGGGCCTGGGAGGTGGCTCAGTGGAATAAGTGCTTCCTTGGCAAGTGCAAGGCCCTGAGTTCAATCCCCGGTTCCCCCAATAAAGAAAGCAACTTTATCTCTCACACTTGAGACTTCTGATACAAGAGTACAAGACAGGGACAAGGGGCCTCAATGTTCCAAGGGACCCTGCAACAAGCCCTGGGAACCCAGAAGGTGGGACACCAGCCTGAGGTGCAGGCATTGCTTTCTCGCATAGAAACCAAAAGGTGCTTTTAACTGTCTGTGCTGTATCTTCTCATATTTGCAAATAAACTCACTTGCAAACAAAAACTGAGGTCTAAGCATAGAACATTTGCTCGAGGCACACAGCTGTGAAGCAGCTGCACCTTCCTATTCCACTCCAAACCCTCAAGCCAGCACTGGTTAGCTCACTACCAGCAGGAGCCCAGAATACCAACCTGGTGAGGGATAGCTCCTTGGCATACACACCACAGCCTTCCTGAACAGTTCAGTGTCAGGAGGTGGTCAGCCTCAGGGCCACCTTGAACACCTTCCCAAGACCCAGGAAGGGTTGTGAGCTGGGAATGGTGGATTCCAGCATAAGGCCACAAGTGAAGCCCATCCCTCTCCCACTGCTTTCTGTCTGCCCAAGGACCTGGACTGCTGACTGAAACAACTAGGGGCCCAGAGCCACTGAACAGGACCTTGAGACCAGGACCTACTCCATTACATCCCAGACCCCTCAGGAAACACAAAACAGAACAGACAATGTGCCTTGAGTTTATGAGCTGTATTCTGAGTCTAGAATGGGTAATGCTCCTTAGTTCTTTGAAATTTCCCCTTCCCCCAAATCCCCTCCTCTAAGGAAAGCAGCACAACTACTGAGCTGAAGTCCAGGAAATGGATCGCTGAGCAGCAATGAGGGAGTCAGAGCATATAATTCAAAAGCTTTATTCATCTGCTGGAGCTGGAGCAAGAAAAACTGCTGGAACCTCTCACTTCAGTATGCTGTCATCCCGGGCTGAAAAGTTAAAATACTGTGTTGCAACTTACAAGGCTCTCAGGTCACCTACAAGGACCACTTAAGTGTTTCAGTTTTAAACATAGCACAACCTACTTGCAAGAGAACCCTGACACTGGCAACCTGAAATTCCAGGGGATTGGGGAAGGAGCCAGCACTGAAGCAGGTGTTGACCCTCGCTGGGGTGTGGGGTGTGTGTGTGTGTGTGTGTGTGTGTGTAAGCACTGCTTTATGCCAGCCTGGGGCCTGAGTTCGTGTGTGTGTGTGTGTGTGTGTGTGTGTGTGTGTGTGTGTGTGCAAGCACTGCTTTATGCCAGCCTGGGGCCTGAGCTCCCCTAAGAACAAACTCGATGTGTATGTGTGTGGTGTGTGTGTGCAAGCACTGCTTTATGCCAGCCTGGGGCCTGAGTTCGTGTGTGTGTATGTGTGTGTGCAAGCACTGCTTTATGCCAGCCTGGGGCCTGAGCTCCCCTAAGAACAAACTCGATGCCCCCTGTAACCAAGGCCGCACCCAGGAGGGCAGCAATGTGAACGAGACAAGGTTCCTTCCTTCATTTGGCAGCAGCCCTTTGTTCTAGAGCACCATCTGGGAGCAGGCTGCTCTGGAGCTGCAGTGTACTCAGTACCTTCAGCCAGTTCCCTCTCGATCCGTTTCAGCTCATCCTGCCTCTTCTTCTCCTCTGCGGCTACCCTCCTCTCTTCCTCTGCCCGAGGCTTCAGGTAACCTGGAGGCGGGGTGGCAATGAACTCCCTCCCTGAAGATGCCGAGCGAAAGGAGCCATCTCCGGCTGGCTGTGCCCACACGTCCTGGCTCCCTCCCCTGGGCGAGGCCCAGGCCCGCCCAGCACTCAACGCGGTCCCCGCGCCCGGCCAGCCGGCCCGCTCACTCACTGTAGCGCTTGGCTCCGTAGGCGATGCCGACAACCAGGGCGGAGTAGCGGCCGAGCTGTGGGACTGGGAGTCAGTACGGAGCGGAGGGGGGGGGAGGGTCGGAGGCTCAAGGACCGAGAGGTAATGGGCACGGGGTCGAGGGCGCGGGCGTAAAGGCGAGGGCGCGGGGAGAGGAAAAGGGGTGGCAGGGTCGAGGATGTGGTTAGGCCGTGGGGAGGGGTACGCAGGGGACTGGAGTGCCGCGCGGCGCCAGGGATAATGAGTTCACCTTGATGAGCGGAGAGACCTGTACCGGCGGCACCATCTTGTCGCTGACCTTCGAGCCGGAAGCACAACTAAGGTGGAGGAAAACACGGGGAGGCCGGGTTTCGAGAACGCGCGTGCGCCGCAGCGGATCGCCGAGCAGGGTGGCTCCCTCTGGTGGCCACAGTGAGTGGCGCGCCCCGCTCGATAAATGACGTCACGGCGCGCCCACGTGAGGGGGCCTTGCTGGAGCGCTAGCGAGGGTTGACGGGAGTCAGGAGCGTTCTGAGTGGGGCCTCCCAGGACTCTCAGCACAGAAATTTGAGGCTCCAATCTGCGCAGAAAGAGGCATACAATGATTTTTAAGATATAAATTTATTATTAAAGTACAGCGGGCCGGGCATGGTGGCGCAGGCCTGTAATCCCAGCACTCGGGAGGCTGAGGCAGGAGGATTGTTGTTAGTTCGAGACCAGCCTGAGCTACAAAGTGAGCTTAAGGCCAGCCTGAGCTGCATAGTGAGACCCTGCCTCAAAAAGACTATAAATAAATAAATAAATAATAAATAAATAAATAAAGTACAGCGGGGTTGGGGAGATGGCTCAGTAGAAATAAGCGCTTTCCTGGCAAGCGCAAAGGTTTGAGTTCAATCCCAAGTTCCGCCAGAAAAAAAAAAAATGAAGTACAGCAGTGTGGTGGCACACACCTGAAATCCCAGCACTCCGGAGGCTGAGGCAGGAGATTGCTGTGAGCTCAAAACCGGTCTGGGACTGCCAGTCCTACAGATAATCCACTACTATTATGGACTACTGGACTATTTTGAAATATTTTGCTGAATTCACGCACCTACAATATTTAAAGGACAATGGAATAACCTTCTCTGACAAAACTAAACAAAGGGAATACAAATGAATGACCATTTTGTGTCTGTATATTCAAAATAGGATAGATATACAGCTACTTAATGAGTTCACTTAATTCAGTGAATAAAAAAAAATTGTTCTAATACTGTTGTGGATATCATGTCTGTATCTTGTACAATGAATAACCACTAACAACAATAGCAATGTACTTATTATTGAAACTGTCCTAATCAGTTTTGAAACTGTCTCATTATTATGTTTCTCTTTTTTTTTTTTTTTTTGTCTTTTTGAGACAGGGTCTCACTGTGCAGTTCAGGCTGACCTTAAGTTTACTTTGTAGCTCAGATTGGTCTCAAACTCACAACAATCCTCCTGCCTCAGCCTCCCGAGTGCTGGGATTACAGACATGCGCCACCATGCCCGGCTTATTATGTTTCTTGATAAAATTATTTTTTTAAAAAAAACCCGTCTGGGCTTTATAGTGAATCACTGATTCTGAGGCTAGCCTAGACTGCATAGTGAGACCCTGTCTTGAAAGAAAAAGGGCAACACGTATGAGCGTAATCAAAAAACATATTACCATACAGTGGGGCAGAGGACAGCACCAAGGAGGAAAGGGAATCATCTAGCAAAGGAGACAAATGTCATGCCACTCCCAGTTACTTAAGTTCTGTGTTAAGACAAAAGCAACTTGATGCTAACAGGCCTGCGCGGCTGGAAGGTTTGTTCCCAGCCTTGGCTAGGTCTGCCAACGATCAGTCCTTCAGTTGTTCATTGTCTTTATACACTTCTCTTCCAGGGCCACTTAGCTGATGTTGATCCAGTAGGAAATCGAGTCATGTGACAAGGGTGCAAGAAAAGAACAAAGGTCCAGATGTTCTGGTCACACACCTGTGCAACTGAAGCCCATCTGGATTTACTGGACCAGGTGGTGCTAATTATAATTTCATGTTACTGTTTATCCCTTGAGGAGGCATGTAGGCCTGGGCATTGCATCTTTATTTTGAGCCCTGATAGGTTTTCAGCACAGCAGAGAAACAGGCAGAAGGAAAAGGAGAAAGGGACTTTTTTTTCTTTTTTTTTTGAGGACCTAGGAGAGAATGTGGGGGAAGATGAACTCTTCCCCCCCCCCCAGGCTTTTATGGCCTTCTGCCAGGGTTGGACTCTGGAGGGGATGTTTAGATATACCTGAGGGAGCTGGTTGGGGCCTTCCCAGAGGCGACAGGCAGGGTGGAAGTAAATTATACCTTGGGCTAAGTTGGAGAAGGGGAAGGTAGTCTTGGGAAGATGGGCCTTTGTTTTAAAGGCATTTTTTGGCCATATTAGATGACCACCATAATGATTTTAGCAATTCATACTAGGGCCAGAAGCTATCAGGCCCAGCCTTCTCCAGATGTGTTTCCAACCACAATTCTGATATATTTATTTGGTTGTTTGTTTTGTTTAAACAGGGTGTTGGGGGGGAGGGTTGCAAGTGTGCGACACTGTGTCCAACTTGATGTCTTTATTTATTTTGGCAGAACCAGGGATTGAACTCAGGCCCTAGCACTTGCTAGCCATCTCCCCGGCTGTCTTTATTTTTGCGCTGACTTCTTTGAGGGCCCAGTCCCTCCCTGACTATATATTAATTTTTATATAACTTTGCCTATAACCAGATGACCTCAGGTGACCATGAGTTTTCCCTTCACTAGATTTAAAACAAACAATATTCCTCGGGAACTCAAACTTCCAGAACCAAAACTAAGTATCTCCATAGGCCCACGTATCTCCAAGGCAGTGGCAGCAGGCTGGGGGTGGAGGGTACAGAGAAGATACCTATGTGTGACTGATCAGGAAGAAACTTGCCTCCAGTCAGGCTCTCAGGCACAGAGGGAGCGTCCCACTGGGTACCTTGGCACCTGTCGGGTCAGATACATGCATAACCCTGGTACTCCTAGCTCTACTGCTATCTTCAGTACTGAGGTCAGGACCCTCCCTGGAGCTCTGTGATCTTCCCAGTTTTGGGGTTCCTCACCTGCAGGGTTACATCCCAACCTGTCCAAGGCCCTGGAATGCCTGGCCCTTTCCCCGACACCAGGTCACTGTTGTATGTTATCAGTAGGAACCCAAAGAAGTGGGAAAACTGGATTAATATAGCTTCAGAGGTGTCACTGAGCTTAGTCTCACTCTAAGTGAGCCCCAAGCCATACTTCTCATATTTCTTTTTTTTTTTTTTTTTT
>PVKA01038183.1:0-10068 GCA_004027165.1 Ctenomys sociabilis | reverse complement strand
AGGAGATGGCTCAGTAGAATAAGCGCTTCCCTGGCAAGCACAAGAGCCTGAGTTCAATCCCAGGTACTGCAAAAAAAAAAAAAGAAAAGAAAAGAAAGAAAAAGAATGTGCATAACTAATTAGGTATAAGCAAGATGCTGTTTGCATCCCTTTCCTGAAGTAACTTCCCAGGTTAAAGAACAAAGAAGAGACAGGGCACCACCTCCAGGAATCTGTTACTTTGTCTCCAGCTTGCCAAAATTATAAGAGGCCAGTTTTCTTAGCTCTGTGCTTTACTCATATCACTATATGTCACATGCTCCCAAGTAGTCTCCAAGTGCTGACTTCCCTGGGTTCCACTGGCTTAGGGGGTCTTGGGCAGCAGCACCTGGAAGGAAGCTTCCATGACAGGTTGTGTCCTTGGGGTAGAGGACCTCTGCCACAGTGAACACTGTGTAGCCATGTGCTGGGGTTCAGAGATGTGGGGGCACACATACTCTATCATGGTGGGTACACATACTCCACTCTCACCTGCTGAGGCCCTGCTGCCCCTGCCAAGCCCCAGCCCTTCAAAGCCTGCTCTCCAGGTCTAAAGCTGCAGGGCCCAGCCTACCCTCCTTCTCTCCTACTCTGCCTCCAACTTTCTGGACCAATGTATCTGACCTTCAGCACCAACAACAGACTCCTTTCCCCATTGGGCCAGGGAGTATGGGAAGACCCAGGGGGCCAGGCCAACATGCCTCATCCCAGGTCCTCAGGGTAGCCATCCATCTCCTAGATTGATCCACCCCAGAAACATCATCCCCCTGGACCAGCCAAGAAGCCATTGCTGCCACACGGCCAGAGCCAGGAGCTCTGCTGGTCCTAAATGGGAGCCCTGACACCAAGTGCTGGCCAAACACTGGGTTATATGCATGTGAACATGCATCCAAGTGCAAGAGTGTGGGTGAAAAGCACAGGCATCAGGGATGCCCCACTGACAGTCGGGGAAGATGAAGGAAGATCTAGACCTTCAAGAAACCCTGAAGCCCAAAACAAGCTCATCATGACATCTCTTTTTCCTGGAGCCCTCCAGGGACACATGCTGCAAGATAGTCCTAAGCCCTGTGCTCTGCCAAGACCTCAGGGATCACTGTGCTCCTCCTACACCTGGGGAAGGGGACAGCATATTTCCTGGGCCCCTCCAGCAGCAAATGGGGTTCCCTCACTAAGTTAAGGTTTCCAAATCACAAGGTACCACTGAGAGTCCTCCGGCAGTTCCTGGGGACCCACAGCCTCGGCACTCCTGCCTCAGGCCAGCGGGAAGACCAGTAAGAAGGAAGTTGTGGTGCCTTGTGCACCCAGCAGGCTTCTTCCAAGTCTTCTCCAAGTTTGCACAGACCTTGAGGAGCCCCCAACCCAACACTGACCCATGGCTGCCTGTCCCTAGGTGAGCAGGGAGAGGCAGAGCCAGTGAACCATGACCTTATAGGCCTACTCATGGATCAGAACCAGAATGGATTCATCAACAAGGAGAACCTGAAGAGCACCTACACCTCCCTCAGTGGATGTGAGTAGGAGGCACAATGGATGCCCTTGCTCTTTGTCCTCTGCTAAGCCTGGGCTGTGGCCCCTCAAGCCATGAGAGATGTCTTCCTTCCTCCAGGAGGGAGACCTAACATGCCCCAGGTTGTCCAGAGCTGGAGGGACACCCAGGTGGACCAGTCCAAGCATGAGTGCCTGGGATGGACTTATGGAGCTGGGTTTAGGGGCTTGTCACTCCAGCCCTCTCCAGCCAACCCTGCCTCTTTCCTTCTGATCCTGCCCCAGAAGCTGGGAAGTGGTCTGGTTTCTCTCCAGGGTCAGGGGCCAAGGTAAATGCCCTCTTTCCTGACCTACATTATGCCTGACTATGGAGAGCAGCAATCCCCAGCTTAACGCACTCTGTGTCTCCCCTCTTGGTCACAGCCGCTGTCCCCAGCTCGACTGGGGGAAGGGATTCCCTCCTTGCCCATGCCTCACACTCCAGTCTGATGGCCTCTGCTTTTGTCTCCTAGTACCCAACACTACTCTGTGGTCACCTGGAGAATGAGAGTGGAGAGCCCTGTAAGGTCACCTAGCAGTCAACAGAGATAGAGGGCCAAGGTGATCTTCCTGCCTAGTTACACTGTACCCCACCCAATGGGAAAAACCAATGTGAGGATGACAAGCTGAATGCCATGCTCAAGGAGACCTCAGGGCCCACCAACTTGACCATGTCCCTAAGCCTGTTGGGAGAGAAGCTGGCCAGTGAGATCCTTGTGTACGTTCAGTTAGCACCTAACACTTAGAAATCCAGATATTTTACAAAAAAAAAAAAAAAAAAAAAAAATCTCTACTTCTCGGTTTCTAAAAAGCCTGAGACCAATCCTGACAAGGCTTGAGCTCTGACATTCACCTCCCAGATACCAGCCGTCAGTAGCCTCTATCCTACACTCAAAACCCCAGCTGTCGGCCTAGGCTAAAATGACAGGGCAGCCCCCGTAAAAGGAAGGAGCTTGGAGGCCTGGGTAAGCAGCACGGGGAGGCCTCTGTGTAGTGGGCAGTGACACCAAGGAAACCATTCTAAATGCCTTCAAGATAGTGAACATGGACTGCCAAGGCAGCATCCACAAGCAGAATGAGTGCTGGCTTCCTCATGGGCCCCATCCCAGGGTGTGCGGAGTATGCTGCCCAGACAGGTCCAGGACCAGGCTCACTCCTATTCTTCAGGGGCCACTTAGAGACCCAAGAGACTAGTCCTTGGGTAACCCAGTGGGAGCCTGCTTAGAGCCCTGAGGTCCAGCTTCTGCCCAGTCTTCAGCATGTGTGCGCTGGGTCCCCTTGGGCCAGGTGCAAGAATATTCTAGGAGCCTCTGAACCCATCAGCTGCTCCTAAGGCTTGAATGTCCATGAGCTTTGATGATCACTGATGCCCAGTACTGCAGTGGAGGTGGCTTCAGACCTGGCAGCCTTCACCCCATATGCTCCATCCCACAGATTGACCAGGGGGCACTTAGAAGCCTCTGTGCCCTTCCCTCCTCAGCATCAAATGGCTGCTGACATCCCAAGCTAATGAGATGACAGCCACCAAGGGGTAGGACGTCACTACACCCTCTAGCCTCTGCAGACCAAACATGGTGGGGGGCAACACTGAGTCAGTCAGAAGATTCTGCAGTGCTGCTGTGAACAGAACAGGGGGCCCTTAAACAGGCTTGGGGACCCTCCAGGAGGGATGGAGCTGGCTGGGGAGCACTTGTATCAGAACTTGGGGCCATTTAGTCCCTTGTGGGCTGTTCTGTATGATGAGTTGGGCTCACAGCAGGATCATCTCAAATCTGTACCCCCAAGCCAGTGCCATCTGGGACCCCTGGACTCCCATGGTTCCTGAAGGCCAGGGACTGGAGCTTGCCAGTCTCGATTAGAGACAGTAGCAGTTCTCCAGTTCTGCCAAAAAAAAAAAAAAGGAGACAGTAGCAGCAAGGCTCTGGGGCCCTGGGTCTATGAACTGCTCTGCCCTATTCCACCCTACTCTGCCCCTCGCACCTCTACCCCACCTCTCCACCCTACCCTGTGGCTCCACCCTGCCTTGCCCTCCTGCCCACCCACCAACCCCAGCTAAGCCCCGCCCCCAAATACCACCCTGAGCAGCTATGGCAGGTGTCTGTATTTGGACTGAGAAGCCCGACCAATCCACCACCTGCCCACTCCAGGTGGATCAGTTGTTGGAATTCACCTCTGTGGATGAGGAATGGTCCAGGACTACAAGGCCCTGAGCTTTGTGCCCACCCTCTGGGAGAAGCAAGCCCACCAGCCACGCTGGCCCAATAAATGTGGGTCCACTGCCCACCTGTACATGTCTATTTAGCCACAGGGGGCTGTGCACCCACGAGGAGCAGGTTGGGGGTGGCTGGGCTCCTGCTGGGTGGCCTCTCAGCTGTTCATGTCACTTGCCCACCTCTTCCACCTACCAAGATCCCAGCCCCCTGCAGGTGCATCCATACTGCCCTCCTGCACTAACCCTGGATCAGGCCTGATGAGGATCCATGCAGCAGGATCTGTGGGCTGCAGCCACAGTCCACCTGGGGCATCCTGCCTCTACGGTGTCCAGAACCTGAGCCAGTCCCTCCCATCAGATTTCAAGCTGCACAGCAAGGTGGCCAGGGCTGCCTCACCCTCTTCCCTTCATGCAAGTCCCTGGTCACAGTCCCTGAAAATCCGGGGATCTTCCCTTGGTCCTCTAGGGCCAGGAAAGAGCTTCTTGAGGAACCTCACAGGGTGGCTTTGGGGTAGGGCTTGGCATCCTGTGTGGAAGGAGTCCTCCAGACTCAGCCTGTAGACGCCGGTACGGGGTGTGGAAGAAGAGCACCAAGACACAGGTGAAGAGGGTGCACAGGCCAGCCAGCAGCAGCAGAGACACTGGGGACACAAACACAGCTCTGTCCTCAGCAGTTATTGGCCCCTGACACAGCCCAGCCCAGGTGGCCTCTATGGCAGAGCCCCCAGCAGTCCTAAGCCAGCTGCATATTCCAATGGTGGTGACCACAGGGACACCCCAACAGCTGGGCTATATATAGTCTCAGAACTCTGAGTGTGGGTATACAGCTGTCCTCTCTCTGTCCCTGTCTCTATCTCATCTCTCATCTGTGTCCCTTCCTCCTTTTCCTGCTCAGATCTCTGCCCTCATGTCTGTCTCTCCGTTTCTCTCTCCCTGGTATTAAAACAGCTCACTAAGGGGTGCTAGAGTCTGCGTTTTCACATGGATCTCTGGTTTGCACATAACCAGCTGAGTCCAGAGATCTTTGAGCCCACCAGGCATTCACCCACTAAGGAGAGTGAAAGGCACCAAAAGATAGGCCAAGGGGCTGGAGTGGGTGGGGAAGGCTTCCCAGGCTAAGCCAGGCCAGTCTTCCTTGGCTCTTTCCCTTGGTCCTCTAGGGTCCTGGGCCATGGAATAGATACTTACCTGTCCAATCTAGTGAGTCCTCACCATTCTGGCAGGTAGAGAAAGATGGATCTGGGCGCCGCACAGTAAGGGCTGTCAGCAGTACCATGATAAGCACACCCTCAGCCTGCCTGGATATATGTGGCTCTCAGTCCAGGAGCTAGGACCACCCAAGCTCCAGAGCAGGATACTGTGCTCAGGATGGGTGCAGGGTCTGGGAGGGGCACTTACCCCAACACAAAGACCAAGCCTGTAGCAGCTCCTTCACCCACAGGGAAGGAACACTCAACAGCCAGCTCCATAGCCACAGGTGCCACTGAGAAGCCGAACAGCCCTAGTAGGGAGCAGATGGCAGCCAGCACAATGGCTTGTCCCTGCAACTGGGCGACCTGGCAAGGAGAGGCAGGGTGGACACAAGTCAGATAGAGCTTCTGCAGGCAGAGGCCAGGCCAGCCTTTCCCAGTACTCCTACACCTCCACCCTGCAAAGTGTTCTCAATTCTGGGAACTCTTACCAAGGAAAAGGCCAGGCAGGCCAAGGAGGCCAAGCAGAGTCCTATCTTGGTAGCCTCAGTGAAATGCTTAGTCCGATCCACGTACAGGCCAAGAATCAGTGCTCCCAGGATACCGAACACAATGAAGAGAGCCCCACAGAGGCCTGAAAACTCCTGGAGGAGGGAAGACAGGTGGTATCCACTTTGAGGCAGGCTTGCTGGTGCGGGGCTCCAAGGCCTGGAACCCTGGCACCTATTGACAGAAAGACGACTCTAGAACCAATGTGCCCCAAACCACACTCAGAGAGCCAGAGAGAAGAGGGCAGAGCTCTGGAGGCCACGATCCAAGCACATGTGAGTGACCACCACCTCCATGGTCTCTATGAGGCATGAACACTGAACTAGGGGGTGGGGTAACCCCAGCAGACAGGGCTGGCACTCACGCTCGAGTAGCCGCTGGCACAGAGGATCTGCTCCAGGAGGGCTGAGAAGCTGGAGAAGACCCCGATGCCACCCCCAAAGCACACAGCCAGGATAATGTAGGCCTTATTCTGCAGGAGCTGGAGAAAAGACACCACTCAGCCTAGGACCCAGGGCTTCTAGCCAGAGTTCTTCCCCACCCAACCCAGGCCACACACCCACCAGCCAGAGTCCAGGAAGGAACTTCTCTGAGGTGGAGCTAGCTGCCCCAGCAGAGGGTGGAGTGGGGGGAATGCTCTCCCAGATGCAGGTGGTGGCTAGCAGGCAGGCAAGGCCAGCAGGTATGATGTAGATGCCAAGCTGGGGAGAGGAACTGGAGTCACAGGCCACGAAAACAAATGCACTCCTGTGTGCCTCACCCCTGTTCTGCCCTCCATGGTAGAATCCTGCCTCCGTGGACCCCAGGGCCTGTAGTAGTAAGTGTTACCACACCTCACCTGCACCAGGGGGCTGCATGCAGGGCCCTAGCTTTTAGCCCAACTCACCCAAATGATGCCCCCCTATACTCCCATGGAAGTAGGTCATGCTAACAGAGCCAGTTACATCATACAGGTGTATACTCACACACATGCACGCATAACCTGCATGTACACCTTGCATCACACAGTGCATATGTGTACAAGCCAAATATATGCACATACATGTACACATAGCAGACATGTACCCACACCACATGCACATGAGCAGGTACCCACAGCAGGGGTACCATACATGTATACCTCATGATCTCCCTCACCATCAAGGAAATGTCCTCTCCTTTCTTCACCAGGGCAGGTGACAGCAGGTTGGCCACAAGGATGCCCAGGGGGTTTGCTGGATGGACAGAGGACAAAAAAAATTCATCAGAACAGCTGTGGCCAACATTCACCTCCAGCCCCCAGGGAAACCTTCTTGGCTCTGGCGCCTTGGCCTTGGCCATGGAACTCTAGGCAGAGGTCCCAAGCTGAGCTCAGGCTGGCAAAGGTCTCCCATCAAGACTCACACATGGTGGCAATCATGTTGGCTGTGGCTCTCTGGTGCTCTGGGAACCACAAGGCAGCCAGTTTGGCAGGAGAGAAGATGACCAGGGTCTGGGCTAGGGCACAGAGGCTCTGGCCAGTCATGAAGAAGGCAAATGGTCTGGGGATCCTGACAGCCAGGGAGGGCAGAGCACGAAGTGCGCTTCCTAAGAAGTTCAGCCACGCCCCTAGGATGGTCTGCAGGGACAGTCCAAAGGCTGCTGCCGCTCCAGCCCATAAGGGACACCAACTTCCAGCCTCCCCACTGCCCACCAACTCTGCTGAGGGGCTGGCCAATGGGACTGGTAGACCCTGGTCTGCACAGGAGGCCATGGCTCCCATATCCAAATGCAGGGGCCCACCAATCCCATAGCAGGCCAAGAGTACAGTCTGACTCACTGCTGCCCGGAGCCCCACAGAGTCCAGGATCCAGATAGCCACTATGCCGCCAGGGATTGCCAACACGAAGTAGATGAGTGACAGCCAGTTGACCTGCTCTATGGACAGGAGGAAGTGCTGGGCGATGGTATCTGCCACAGGTGCAAAGCTGAGCCATAGCTGTGAAAACAGCTGGGAGTCAGCCAGGGCCTAAGATGACACTACCAGCTCTCTCTATCCTGATACCAGACTGAGTCAGCCTGAGGTGACAGTGTGAGTAGTCTTGTGAGGGCTGTGGGGACTCCCCCACCCAGACCAAGAATGGCCTCTGGGTCTTCTATCAAAGACCAACTCTCACACTGTCACTCCTAGGAGGGCCCCAGGTAGAGGACCAGCCTGGGGGCAGAAACAGAGGCTGCTGACCCCACCAGGCCTGGACCTGATCCTCCAAGAAGAACCTAAGACTGTCCACCATATGGGAAAACAAGGGCAGGAGTCTTGGATGTGAAGCTGTTGGTAGCACTGCCTAGAGAGCCAAGGAGGGGTCTACCAGGGCAAGGAGAGAACCAAGGAGAGATCAGAGCTGCGATGTTAGGGGTCAAGGGTACCTTTGCCTGTCTGTGAACTGGTGATGAACAGCTGGGCAGTGAGCTGGCACCACCCTGAGGAGACCCAAGTTGGGCAGGCACAGCCTCCTGGACTGGGGATAATCTCCAGCTTGAGACTGGAGCTAGCACCAGGTATGCACAGCAAGTAGCAGAGGGTGGAGGAGGCCAAAGGAGGTGCCACCTGGCATTGAGGGGGAACATCAAGGGTGCGCCAGGAGAATCAGTTCCTCATTGAAATTGCCCCAGGCATGCCTCAGAGGCCAAGCAGCAAGATCAGAGCCTCACGTGGCAGGAGGCACTGCATTCTCTTCCTTTCCCGTCAGACTTCTCTCTGCATAGGCAATGCCTGGCTGCACAGTGCAACAGACAGGAGGCATGGTATGCACACACAGCCCATTTCCCCAAACCAAATCCAGCCAGCCCTCATCAGCCTCCCAGCTCTGTCTTTGTCCCTCCTGAGCCTGGACACAAGGATGGGCAAAACAAAGGTGTGTCTAAAAGTTGTGAGAAAAAAAGGCGTACAAGACAATTATGCTTCCTGCAAGCACTCAGCCTTGTCCAGCACACTACCTCTAAGAATCCTGGGTGTCTCCAAGCCTTATCCCAGTCATCCTCTCAGAGCCTAGCATCCCTAGTTCCAGCTACAGGTGAGGAAATGGGGGCTCTGGAAATCCACTGTTCACCGCAAAGACCCAAGCTGTTATCACAACTAGACCTCTGTGGGCTCCATAATGACAGCAAACCCATCCAAATTCCCAGGAACTTCCCTGCAAGCCAGGGAAATTCAGCCTCAGGTACCTACCCAAACTTTTCACAGAGGACCCAGACTCAAGCCAAGTCCTGGTTCATCCTAGCCAGCAGCAAGTAGCACAGAAATTCCCAGAGTTGCTATAGCAGCAGACCCCAAGCCCACCTCAGGGCTGAGTCCCTAGACCCACACAGCCTGCAGGAAGTAGAATAGAGTCTGGATGTCCACAGGTCTTCACACAAGGGCCAAGCCTGGACTCCAGCCCCAAGGGACTTCAGCTTTCCTACCAAAGTCACAGGTCTCCCACCTGTGCCTGAGGCCACACCTTCCTCATCCCCTGTTGGTTTCTGCACTCTGGTGAAGAGATGGGGATGTGTGGGTGACCATGGGTTGGAAGCCCCCACTGCAGCGATCCCTGCAATTACCCTGAGTCTGGGGATGACTGGGAAGGGAGCCCTCCACCAGGAGTACTCGGGTGGTTCCTGTCCAACGGCAAGAAAATCTGGCCTGGCGCTGGGACCAGGGAATGGGTCTGACAGGCTGAGGGAACAAAGATGCCAGGCCAGGCCAGCCCTTCCCTTCCCCCATGGGGCGGTACCGTGGCATTGGAGCAGCTCAGCAGGCTGACAGCCAGCAGGAAGAGCCAGCGCCGCGCATAGGTGCGAGGGCTCCCCGGCCCGCCTACGGCGTCCCCCTCTGTTATCGGCCCGTCCCTGGGGTCTACTGCGGTCCTCTGCCCATTTCCTGGCGTCCCCGGCTCATCCCCAGTGTGGCTTGCCGAGCTCCGCCGGTCTCCGCCGCCTCGCACAGTCTCTGTGCTGTTCCCAAGGTCCCCTGCTGTCTCTGTCCCGGGCCCCTCTGGCGTCAGCCTGTCATCGGCGACCCCCTCTGTCCTTGGCCAGTATCCGCAGTCCCACGCCATCTCACGCCCCCTCCCGAAGTCCAAGCTTTCTGATCAGAGGCTGACTGGTCTAGCCTTTTGGGCCCAGGCAGAGGGCTGGGACAGGAAGAGCGGGTTCACCCCGCCCCCAAGAAGGGGCGTGGCTACATGGTGAGTGGGCGGGGCTAGTGGCTGGAGTCCTAGCCTTTGGGCCAAAGGTATAGAAGGCTGTACTTAAGACCCTGCATTAGGCCCAAGGGTAAAATCCCTTCAGGGGATACATCTGATCGCCTCCCCCCCCACCCCCACCTGCCGGGGCTGGGTTTAGGAAAAGGGGCCTGAAGTCTTTCATCCCTAGCAGAGTCTGCATTCTTGAAAGGACTCCAAAATCCCAAAGTCCCTACAAGTCACAGGGAGAGGCTATCCTGGGATAGGAAGCTGCAGTCAGTTTGCTGAGAGCCAGACTTATCCTGGGGAGGCAGGAACTAGGTAGAATCCTGGGGAGGACTGGGTGTTCCCAAAGGAACAGACACACACACACACACACACACACACACACACA
>PVKA01038182.1:0-20454 GCA_004027165.1 Ctenomys sociabilis | reverse complement strand
AGAGAGAGAGAGAGAGAGAGAGAGAGAGAGAGAGAGAGAGAGAGAGAGAGAGAGAGAGAGAGAGAGAGAGAGAGAGAGAGAGAGAGAGAGAGAGAGAGAGAGAGAGAGAGAGAGAGCTAACTAGTGGTACAGAATAAACATTTTTTTCTGGCAGTGGGGGGTTGCAACTGAACCCATAGTCTTCTCAGTGAACTACATCCCTAGGCCTTTTTATTTTATTTTGTATTTTTTAAAATTATATTAATCTTATTGAGAAGCAAATAGCAAAAAGACAATTTCAAAACTCATTAGTAGGACAGTTTCAATAATTAAAACATTGCATGTTGTTGTCTTCTTAGTGGTTATGCATTGTAGAAGATGCAGACATCATATACTGTCCAAACACTATTAGTACAAATATTTCTTCTCATAGAATTAAGAGAAAGTAGCTATGTATCTATCCTAAATATTTTAAATATACAGATACAAAATGGTCCTCCATTTGTATTCCTTTCTTTGTTTAGTTTTGTCAGAGATGGGTACTCCTTTGCCATTTAAATATTGTACGAGTGTGATTTAAGCAAAATAATCTAATATATTTATAGTCCAGTAGTCCATAATAGTAGTGGGTTATCCAGAGGACTGGCAATGTCCGAAGTTGTTGACTTCAGCTTTTTACAGCTCAGCTTATTAATATGGCTTTACTTTTTATACCTCATGTTTATGCTTTTCTGCTGGATGGTTAAGACCAAGGTAAAGCAAGACCTATATAATAAGAAATGTAACTTTTGTATCTGCCAAGGTCAGTCAAATCCCCTCAGGATTTACCCTGAAACTCTGTACCACAGTTTGCAGATCCTTTCTCAGTGTCAGCCATGTGAATGAGTCATAACCATTGCTTGAACACTTTGCTCTCTTTGAAAGCCTGAGGGAATGTTGTCTCCTCATGTGACTGTCCTTAGGCTGGAAATCCCATTCAAACCAGCTTTTCCCCTACTGGGAATTTTCCTAGAGGTACTAAAAATGTCGTATCATACTGATATATGTGCACCTATGTTTATAGCAGCACAATTTGTGATAGCCAAATCTTGGAAACAACCAAGATGCCAGTCACCTGAGGAATAGATGAAACAGATGTGGTCTTTTTATACAATAAAGAATGATAAACTTGAAGCCTTTACATTTAAGTGGATGCCCCTTGAAGGTATACTCATAAGTGAAATCAACCAGACCCACATGTGTAAATATCATATAGTCTTCCTGTGTAAGAACTCAGTGGAAGAAATAAAATAGAAAGGTGTAATACAATTGGAAGGAAAGCCAGAACTTAAGGATTCAACAAGGAGAGGGCAAAGAGAAAAGCTAGAAAACTTGACAGGGCAAAACCATACATTTATTTGCACAAGATGGTTAAGGCAATGATCCTGAGAATCTTCAACAGGTTTTTGAAACCAGCAGTTAATTGGTAGGATTCTCACCCTGACTAAGTATATACCTGTGAACTAAGCAACTGCACTGAAGATAGCAATGGGTAATAGTATGGTCATGCTTGGAGTGCCTGTCATTTTGGTCATCTAAATATGTACTTCTGTCATGATGTACCAATTTTTACCGTACTGTCTCTCAAGTAAATATTTGTTTTAAAAAACAGAAAGGTAGTAAAGGAAAACAAGAGACAAGAAAAAATGTCATAGGACTGTCCTGCTACAGTGCTGTGTATTTTTTTTTTTTGTAACTTTTATTTTGAGACAGGGTATCCCTAAGTTACTTTTGCCCAGTTGGGGCTCTAAAAGGAGTTGGAGAAAGATGGATACTAAGGTCCTCTGGTGATCAATGTTCTCTCCACAGGTGCAGCAGTTATTCACACACCAAACTATCCTCATAGGAGCCAAGAAAATTAGGTGAGAGACCACAGTGTATGATTTTACTGTAAAAAAACTAAACAACATGTTAAAGATGGCAGGAAGGAAAGAATTGCCTGTATCATCCCTCCCCCCCAAAAGCAGCATGGCCTAGAGAGATAAGTTAGCTATTTAAGAAAGGGCAAAAGAATTACATACAGGTCTCAGATTTGAAATACAATGTTCAGCCCCACTGTATGAAACCCAGTGCTGGATAGTCCCATGAACCTTACTGTCATCCATTAGGCCAGTAGCTGCTGAATAAGCAACTAGAAGTAGATGATTGTCTCCTGCCTCTCTTCCAATCCCAGGCAGCAACGTAGAGAGCAAGACTACTCACCAGGGAGCAGAGGAAAAATTCCAGCACTGAGCTTTGCCAGGCCTGCTGTGCTGAGACCCACCACAAATTATCCAAGGTGATCCTGAGGGCAGAAGAGAAAGTGACCATAGTATTTATCTCTGACAAGTCACAGTGGATTGGCTTATTCCCTGTGGAAGGTCCTGTGAAGTCCCTTACATGTGGTCTCCCTGGTTGTTTTATACTTGGTCTCTCTGCTTACCCTCAGGCCTAGAAATTATGACCATTCTCCACTGTTGCTGTGTTTAGAGTAGGTAGTTATCCTTTTCTACTTTCCCAAAACTTCCCCATACTTTAAAGTACCCAGATTCCTCCAATTTAATATGTGAACTATTCCACAGGAACCTAACTTATACAAACACCATCTCTGAATTTTAGTAAACAAAAACTCCATAACCTTCCTAATTTTGTTTTTTACTTTACAGCTAATGTGAATTAGATTTTGCTACTCAGACAAAGCCTCTTGAAATATTTGTTTGGAGCTAAGTTACATGGGTAAACAGGTGGGTACAGGGCATACATTTTGCAGTCATGGGTCATTGAAGAGACTATTTTAAGAAATTCATTCATGAAAGCAGAACCACTATGAGTATAAGGGACAAGGATTTATTTTAGGAACTGGACTATTTACAACTGAGAGAAGGGTTGGGGAAGTAAAATTTTAATAGCCAAATTGGAAGATAATGAAAAACCAGTTATTATAAAGCACTGTCACATACAGACAAGTTAGAGCTTGGGGAAAGTAGACACACACAACTGCTGGAATGGGACTTCAAGGCCTGTCCAATACTGGAAATCTGTTCCTTTTTGTTGATTATCTCAGTTACCTTATAGTTGTTGCTGTTGGTTTTGGTACCAGAAATAGAACTCAGGACCCTGGGCTTGCCAGGCAGGTGCTTAGACCGCCAAGCCTCAGCGAACATAATATTAAAAGAATAAAAAGTTGGAGAACTAACATTATTCAACTTCAAGACATATAATAAAGTTGTAGCATGCCGTGCTAGCCACCAAAGCCAGATATGGTGGTACACACCTGTAATGCCAGAGCTGGGAAGGCAGAGACAGGAGGATCAGTATAAGTATGAGCAGCATAGTAAGACCCTGTAAAAAGTAAATAAATTAATTACACTTCCAGCCAGCTCCGAGGCCTTGCGTGTGTGTGGACCTGCTTGCCCTCTTGCCAGATCCCCTTCCAGTCAGTGCTCAGGCTTGGTGTGTGAATATGGGACTGCCTGCCTGCCTACTGGAACCTCCTCCATGAGACAGGCCTGGTATGGAACCCTGAAGGAGAGCTCCCTGCAGAGAGGCTGGGTGAGACCCACCCAGCTAATCCAGGAGCTAAACATCTTGCCAAAGGGGAAGAGTGGGTTCACTTCCATAGGCTGCAGCAGGAAGAAGCAGAGCACAGCAGCCAAACCCAAGCCAGGCCCACCTGAACAACTTCAGAGTTGATAGATCTGGACCCAGTAAGCTGAGACACTTTGCTAGACCCAGATCTATGAGATCATCTTCTCTCTTTCTCTCTTGATAGAGAGAGGGAGCAATTGATAACCAGGGTGAATTAGACTGCCTAGAAGACCCCATGTACATCAAGGGGTAAAATTCAGATAGAATTTAGGGGAATTGACTTTAATACAGATTCCAAATTTAATATCTGCTTAGCTATATAGTCATGATGTTAGCTCTTATGGTCTAATTTACAAACCTGTTAGTTACAAAAGTTTGTCAACTGCTAAATCCCACTACCCATTTATTAGTGTTGTTAATTGTAGTTTTGTAAATACAAAACTGTAACTTCCCTAACCACATAATCTCTCTTGGGTAAGAATATTGGGAGTTGCCAAGGTAATAACTACACGAAAGCTCTACACCAAAGATCAGAGGACAGTACTATACAAATAACAAAGAAAATGAGAAAAATGATTCTCAGACCCTGAGCCCACCCAGAGCAAATGCAGGAGACACCAACATAGAAGGAATTGGAAATCACACACTGGAAATCTGTGAAAAAATAGCATCTGGAGTAAAGAAACAACTTCAGAATGGCATAGAGGAAATCAGATCAGAAATAATTTCTGAAGTAAAACAATGAGAACTATAATGAAAGAATTAATAAGTGCTTCTAAAGTAGATACTGATAAAAAAGAATTTTAAAAATGATGGAATCTTTGAATGAGGAATATAGGAAAGAAATAGAATGCATGAAGCAGATTCAAAGAGAGATACAAGAAATTAAAACCTCTAATGGGGCTGGGGAGATAGCTCAATAGAATAAGCACTTGCCTAGCAAGCACAAGGTCCTGAGTTCAATCGCAAGTACTGCAAAGAAAAAAGTTTCTGACACAGCAAAAGTCACTTCAAAATTTTAGGGGTCAGGGAGATGGCTCAGTAGAATAAGTGCTTCCCTGGCAAGTCCAAGGACCTGAGTTCAATCTCCAGTTCAGCCAAAAAAGAAATTAAAACCTCAATTACAAGCTGGCAAATCCATTTGAATGAAAGTGAAATAGACTTTCAGACCTTGAAGACATCATCACAGCTAGTGAAAAGCTAAAATATTATTTCTTAGAAACAACTAGAATTCAGGAAAAAATGATTCAGTATCTGAAAGATGATGCAAAGATGAAGAACAAAGAAGAATTACAAATAGAAAGGTATACCACAATTAAAAGGAAAGTGAGAACTTGAGGATTGGACAATGTGAGGGCACGGAGAAAAGCTGAGAAACTTGACAAACAAAACCATTCATTTATACAAACTAGATGGGTAAGACAATGATCCTGAGAAACATCAGGAGATTTTTGAAATGAACAGTTAAGTGGTAGGATTCTCACCCCAAATATGTATGCTAATACCTGTGAACCAAGCAACTGCACTGAATTTAACAAAGTGTAATGGAAGGGTCACACTTCAAATGCCTGTCATTCTAGTATTCTAAATATGTACTTCTTTTCATGCCATACCAACTACTACTGTACTGTCTTTCATATAAAAATTTTTAAAGGGTAATTAATGAATAAGACAAAGTCACAAGACAATCCTACTACAATGCTGTATATGGATAGATTTCTGAATATCTATGTAAATATATGTAAGTGTTAATTCCTATTTTAAAAAATTTTTATTCATGTTCTGTATGGACTTAGAGTTTAATATCTCAATACTTGGTGGAAAATACATGTTCCATGTTATGCCTATGATGTTTGATATTTAGACAAATAGTGTGGGTAAACCGAACTGCATATGTTGCAGGGTAATAATAAGCTTCTCTTCTGGAGGGTTAACAACCTAAGTTTGCAGATAAAAAATTGGAGAAAAAGAAATTCTGCAAGGTCAGCCAACATTTTGGCCCTAGCCTTTCAAGGTCAGTGAAGACTCAGGACATAGGAGAACTTGTACTGTAACATCATGAAACTCAGTTGTGTCCCAAATTTTCTGATCAAGGAGATTGTGGGGCTACAGACCAACATGATCGATGATGTATAGTGTGCCTAAGGAGAGTCATATGGAGAGAAAACATTCTCTCAGGCTTCCACAGAGATCAAATTGGTCAAGCAATGGCTGTGACTCATCTGTGTGGCTGACACTGACAAGGGACCTACAAAGTGTGGTACAGGGTTACAGGATAAACCCTGAGGATACCTGACTGACCTTATCTGATACAAAAGTTACATTTTTTTGCTATATAGGTCTTTCTTTATCTTTGTCTTAACTATCCAGCAGAAAAGTATAAAAATGGAGGTACATAAAGTAAAGCCATATTAATATACTGAGCTGTGAATGGCTCAAGTCAACAACTTCTGTAGATAACCCACTTCTATTATGGAATGCTGAACTGTGTTGGATTGTTTTATTAAAAAAGAAAGAAAAGAAACTACAAAAACTCCATAAACTCATGGAAATTAAATAACACCCTCTTGAAAAACCAATGGGCCACAAAGAAAATTAAAGAAAAAATTTCAGTTTCTATAATTGTAGATAATTTTTACAATTAAACAATAATGTATTGTGTAAAAGTTAAAAGAAAATAAGGCTAATAGGAATCAATGAGAAAGAATTTATTCAAGGATGTAAAAGCAATATGTGTAGAAGTAATAGCAGAAAGCTTCCAAAATATGGGGAAATAATCTGACATTCATGTAAACAAAGCATATAGAACTCAAAATGACATTAACCCAATTAAAACCACTCCCAGACATATAATAATCAAGATCCCAGAAATCCAGCAAAAGAGCAATATACTAAAACCTACTGAAAGAGACATCACATTTAAAGGAAAACCCATCATAATAATGGTTTCTCTTCACAAACCATCAAGTCAAGAAGAGCATGGAGCAAAGTACTACAAGTCTTGCAAGAAAACAAATTCCAACACAGACTGATATACTCTGAAAAACTCTCTTTCAAATATAATGGAGAAGTGAAATACTTCCATGACAAAGAACAACTAAAAAATTTCATGATGACAAAGCCAGCCATTCACAGACTACTAAAAGATATTCTAGAAAGGGACCAAAATAACAACAACCCCACAAATGAGAAGGGAAATAACCCACCAAATACAGCATACAATTAAAAACATGAGAAAAAGAGGTATACAACAACAGATACATAACATATCAATCATAAGGCAAATATGATTCATAACATCTCAATTATAACCATCAATGTAAATAGACTCAATTCACCAATTAAAAGAAATATCCTGGCAAAATCCAAAAATGTGCTGTATACAAGATACAAACTTAACTCATAAAAGTATTCATAGACTAAAAGTCAAAGGATGGAAAAAGAATACTACATGCCCCAGGACCTCAGAAAAAAGCAGGGGTAGCAATCCTGTTTGCAGAAAGCCAGAACTTCAAACCAAGAATGCTCAAATGAAATAAAGAAGGCCACTACATACTGGTTAGGGGAAAAATACAGGAGGAAAAGGCAAGAGTCAAATATGTACAAACCAAACACAGGAACACCAACTATATAAGGCAAATCTTAACGGACATGAAAAATCTAATATCTAATACCAAAATCTTAGCAGGATACGTTAATATTTCCTTATCCCAAAAAGGTCAAGCAGACAAAAACTTAGCAAAGCAGCGGCAGAATGGAACCTGAACTTGGAACAAATGGACTTAGTGGACAAATACACTGTTCCCAACCACATCTGAATGCACATTTTTTTCAGGTGCACATGGAACATTTTCTAAAATAGACCACATACTAGTTTATAGTTCATGCTTAAGTATATGTAAGAAAACAGAAATTATCCCATGTGTATTAATTGATCGCAGTACAATGAAACTGGGAATAAATGACAAAAGAAACCAGAAAAAACCCATAGATATGTGAAAATTAGCACCCTCAGCAAGCAATGGGTTAGAGATAAAATTAAATGAGAAATTAAACAATATATAATTCAATGAAAATTCAAGCACAACTTATTAGAATTTATGGGATGTAATGAAAGCAGTTATTAGAGGGAAATTTGTAGTGGTGAACTCACACATTTAGGAAAACATTATGTATTAGGAAAAATACATACACTAAAACTGCAGCTCAAATAAGAGAGGAAATTATAAAGATCAGAGCAGAAATTAATGCAATATAGAGGAAGAAAATAATTCAAAGAATTAACAAAACAAAAAGCTGGTTATATAAGTCCCTGGCTAACCTCATCAAAAAGACAAAAGAAAACACTCAAATTCAAGCAATAAGGAAAGAAAAGGGTGACATTACCACAAACCCTGTGGAAATGCAGAAGGTCATCAATAGCTACGTTGAAAATCTTTATTCTCATAGAATCAAAGACACAGAAGAAATGGACAGATTCCTAGAAAGGTGCGAATTACCAGCAGTGAATCAATAGGATAAAAGAACCCTCAGTAATCCAATAAGAGCCAAATGAAATTTAAATTGTAATAAAAAAAAAAAAAAACTTATTGACAATGAAAAGCCCCAGTGCAGATAGATTCACAGCTACAGGAAATTTGAAGAAGATATAATCCCAATGCTCCTCATACTCTTTAATGAAATTGAAAAGAAGACAATTCTCCCAAAATCATTCCTGGAAGTATTATACTGGCACCAAAACCAAAGAAAGAAGCAACTAAAAAAGATAACTACAGGCCAATCTCCTTCATGAATTTAGATGCAAAAATCCTTAATAAAATCCTAGCAAATAGAACACGACCAATTATCAAGAACATTATACAGCATGACCAGGTAGGAATCATACCAGGGATGCAAGGATGGTTTAATATATACAAATCTATAATTGTAATACGCTATATCAATACAGCCAAATCCAAAAACCACATGAATATCTCAATTGATACAGAAAATGCCTTTGACAAGGTCCAACATTCCTGTAAATGATGGTGCTATACAAGTCAAAAAATATGTGCCTGCCTTGTACTGAAGTTATAGCTCTCCATAATATATTTTAATGAGCTTTCAACACTTAATATTGACTACCTGAAATTCATTTTTAGATATGCTATTAATTGAATTCAGAATGTTCCTTGAAATTTTATGTATAAATATGTAAAATAAAAATTAAAACTTTGCTTCATTAAAAAAAAAGTTCAGCCCTCATTCATGATCAAAGCCTTGCAGAAAATTGGAATAGATGACCTCTACGTCAATCTGATAAAAGCCATCTATGACAATCCAACGGCAAATATAAATCTAAATGGAGAAAAACTGAAATCTTTTACTCTTAGATCAGGTGCAAGACAAAGATGTCCTCTATCACTACTCCTATTCAATATAATTCTGGATTCATTAGCTAGAGCCATTAGAGAAGAAAAGGAAATAAAAAGAACAAGGTTTGATAAAGAAGAAGTTAACCTATCAATATTTGCAGATGACATGATACTCTATTTGGAAGACTCAAAAAAACACCAAGAAACTGAGAGAATTAATACACAAGATTCAGTGTATTTTACAAAGTCAATACCCAAAAGTCAATAACATTCCTCTACACAGATTTTTTTAAAAAGAGCACAAAGAGAAATTAGACAAAAAATACCTCTTATAATAGCACCACAGAAAATGAAATACTTAGGAATTAATCTAACAAAAGACATAACTATTCAGTGAAATCTACATACCACGAAAAAAAAAAAAATTGAAGAGGATTTCAGAAAATGGAAAGATATTCCTTGCTCCTGGATAGGAAGATACAACTTGTGAAGATGGCCATATTCCCAAAATTGTCATACAGATTTAATTCAATCCCTATCAGAATACCACAAACATATCTCAAAGACCTATGGAAATCATTCCTAAAATTTATTTGGAACTAGAAAAAGAATAGCAAAGGCAATCCTGTGCAACAAAAACAAAGCAGGAGGCATTATAATCCCTGACTGGAAATTGTATTATAAAGCTACTATAATAAAATCAGCAAAAAAATAGAAAGAGGATCAATGGAAAAGATTATAAGATGCAGATGCAACTACAAATACACTCTGCCACCTTGTCTTCAACAAAAGGGCCAAATATGCCCTTTTCCTTTTGGAAAAACAGATAGCCTCTTTAAAAAATGGTGCTGGAAAACTGACTCTACGTGCTGAAAACTGAAATTTGACTCAGGTCTGTCACCGTGTACTAAACTAAAGTCAAAATAAATTAAAGATCTAAATATTAAAACAGAAAGACTAAATGTACTGAAAGAGAAAGTAGGTAAAAATCTTGAAGACTTAGGGGTAGTCACACATTTCATGAACAAAAATCACACTGCACAGGAAAAACTTGAAAGAATTAACAACTGGAACCTGTTATTGAGAAGTTTTTGCACATCAAAAGAAATTACCAACAGAGTAAAAAGACAACCCACAAATTTGAAAAAAATCTTGACTAATAAGCACTTAGTGAAAGATCTATCTAGAATTTATAAAGAACTAAAAGATGTTAGGGCCTCAAAATTTAAAAGTCCCAATCCAAAAATGGACACACACTTCCCAGAGAAATACAAGAAAATACATGAAAAATTGCACCATATCACTAGCCATTCATGAAATGCAAATGAAAACAACATTGAGATATCATCTCACCCCAAAAGAATGGCTATCATAAAGAAATCAACCAGTAACAAATGGAGAGGCTGGAGGAGGGGAACCCTTCACTGATGCTATAATGTAGACTGGTGCAATCATTACAGAAATCAGTATGGAGACTTATCAAAAAGCTAGGACTGAAAATCCCATTCAATCCAGCTATGCTCCATCTGGGAATTTTCCCAAAAGACCTGAAAATATCGTATCATAGTGATATATGTATATTATGTTTATAGCAGCATAATTTTGAACAAACCGAAATGCCCATCACCTGAGGAATGGATGAAAAGATGTAGTGTTTTTATACAATCAAATATTATTCAGCTATAAAGAAAAATAAGCTCAAAGCTTTCATACATAAGTGCATGCAATTTGAAGCTACACTCATAAGTGAAATTAACCAGATACACATGTGTAAATACTATATTGTCTCCCTAGTGTAAGAACTCAAGAAACAAAAATTGAAAGTTATAACACAGTTAAATGGAATCAGAGAACTTAAGGATTAAACAATGAAGAGAGAGAAAGGAGAAAAGTCAGGAAATATTGTAGAGGCAGAACCATACATTTATGTAAAAAAGATGGTTATGGTAATGGTACTAAAAATCTCTATCAGGTTTTGAAAATACTAGTTAATGGTTAGAATTCTCACCCTGACTAACTATATATGCTGATACCTGTGAACTAAGTAACTACAGGACAACAATGTGTATGTAATACTAAAGCTATGCTTGAAATAACTGTATTCTAAATGTGTGCTTCTAATCTCATATCAATTATTGCTATTCTCTCTTTAAAGTAAATGTTTGTAAAAAGAAAATGAGAGGCAAGAAAAATAGTAATAAGATTGACTACTACAATGTATATGGTTTGATTTCTAAATTTCTGTGTAAAAATGTGTACTTTTTAAAACATTCTACAGGGATTTAAATATTAGAATATCCATGGTTATTGGAAAATAGTTCCATTTTATGTCTAAGGTGTTTCATATTCAGACAGATAGTGATATTAAGCTTAACTGCTTCTGTTACAGTGTAATAATATCACTAAGCTTCTCTTCTGAATGTTTAACAACTAAAGTTTACAGGCCAAAAATTAGAGAGACAGATGGGCTAAAAGGATAGCCAGTATTTTTGGCCCTAACCCTTCAAGATCAGTGAGGACTCAGGATGTAAGAGAACCTCTGATATGACATCCTGTAACTAAGTGGCATCCCAAATTTTCTGATCAAGGAGATTATGGCACCACAGACGAATGTGATTGGTGATGGATAGTGTGCCTAAGGAGAGTTACCTAGAGAGAAAAAATTCTCTCAGGCTTTCACAGAAATCACATTGGTCAAGCAAAGACCATAACTCATCCAGATGGCTGACCCTGACAAAAGATCTACAAGATGCTGTACATGGTTCCTAGGTAAATCCTGAGGGGATTTGACTGACCTTGATAGATAGCAAAGATTACATTTTTAGTTATATAGATCTTGTTTTAACTTGGTCTTAACCATCCAGCAGCAAAGTGTAACCATGATGTATGAAAAGTAAAGTTATATTACTATGCTGAGCTGTAAAATGCTCAAGTCAGCAACTACTAACAATTACCAGTTGTGCTGATAACTCATTACTATTATGGACTATTGGAATACATTGAGTTATTTTTCTGAATTCAAGTACCTACAATCTTTGGACTGGCAGCAAATATGAAAAAGTCCTTTAAAGACTTCTCCAGATACAGCATCTCTAGATGCAGTGGAACACCCATCTCTGACAAAACAAGACAAAAAAGGGAAGTATGTTGGGAGCCACAGAAGCTAGGAAATTGATGAAATGTGTGTAGGAGGAACTAGGCCTCAGTGCCTAAAGTAAACAATCTACCACAGTCCTGAGACAGATATCCTGTCTGGGTAAGGTCAGCTATTAGTCACTAGGAAACCTTGTGTCACATGTTACTAACTTTGCAAAAAGTATACATAAAGGACCATTTTGTTTTGAAAAAAGAAATATATAGATAGATAGATAGATAGATAGATAGATAGATAGATAGATAGATATAGATATATATCTATATATATATACACACACACACACAGGATACATTTAGAGCTACTTTCTCTTAGTTTATTGAGAAGAAAGGTTTATATTAATATTGTTTAGACAATATATCATATCTGCATATTGTCCTCTAAACAACTACTATGAAGACAATATGCAAATAATCATTATTATTATTATTATTATTATTATATTATTATTATTATTATTTTGGCTAGCTCAAGCTGCCTCAAGGGCAGCTCTGGTGTGGCTTGTGGAGCTAGAGATCAAACCACAGTCCCCTGCGCCTGACCGAGTTTGCCAAGCAGGTGCTTTAAACAACTTGAGCTAACTGGCAAGCCCCCTTAAATGTATTAATTATTATAACTGCCCTACTAACCTATTTTGAAACTATTTCACTTCTATTTTATCTTTTTTCTCATTAAAATGAATTTAAAAAATTTAAAAAGCAATAAATCTGCAATATGACACATTTTTATTAAAAAAAGCACTCTATTTTATAGAGAAAACACAATGATACAAAATTTCAAAATAAGACAGTAGCAGAATTACAGTGGTTAATACATCAATACATTGAATATTGTTATCTTCAAAGATAACAATAATCTTGTAATCTTGCTCAGATTACAAGATACAGAAATGGAAAACTGATAAAGCAATATAAGCACAAACCTTTCTTTTTGATGAAGAAATAAAAGTTATTAGTATAACTATTTAAACAGGTATATATACGTGTATATATGATTGTTTGTTTTGTCCTGTTCCCTGTCTTTCTTTTTGCCTTTTCCCCACCCCAGCTACTCTTTCCTTTTAATAGTTTCTTCTCATTTTGAGTCTTATTTGCTCTTTCAGCTTCTTACACTAACAGGACAGTGTGATATTTACACATGTGAGTCTGATTTATTTAGCTTACAAGTATAGTCTCAAGTTTCATGCATTTACTAATAAAAGTCTCAAATTTATAGCTGAGTAATACTATATTACATAAAAATGCCATATATTTTTTATCTATTCCTGGGTTGATGGGCATTTGATTGTAAGAATTAGCTATTACAAATTGTGCTGGGATGATGTCTTTAATTCTTCAAAAAATATCCAGAAGGAGAATAGCAGGGCTGAATGTGACCCCAAAACCTAGATTTCTGAGGAATCTTCACAATTATTTCCACAAAGGTTGTACCAAAATACACTCCCACCAACAGTGTACAACTGTTCCTTTTTCCCCACAGTCCCACAAGCATTTGTTATTGTTGATTTTTTTTTCTAAGGTAGCCATTCTTGTCTGGGGTGAGATGGATCCTCAGTATTGTTTTGACTTGCATTTCTTGAATGACCAATGATGTTGAAATTTTTTCATATATTTATTTTCCACTTATATTTCTTCATCTGAGATGTGTGTGTGTTCATCTCAAATGCCCATTTTTGGACTGAGTCTCTGAATTTGGGGTTCTGATCTTTTTCAATCCTTTATACGTTTGAGATTTTAGTCCTTTGTCTGAGGGACCACTGGTTATAATTTTTTCCTATACTATAGGTTGTCTTTTGACTCTGTTGGTGATTATCTTTGTTGTGCAAAAGATTTTTAATAGGATGAGATCCTATTTGTTGATTCTTTGTTATATTTCTCTTTTATTCTGGATTTTGTTCATGAAGTCTCTGCCTATACCTATGTCTTTGAAATTTCTGCCTATTTTCTCTTTCAGTACATTTAATGTTTCTGTTTTAAAAGTTAGATCTTTGATCCATTTTGACTTATTGTAGTGCATGATAATAGATATGGGTCTAGTTTTAGTCTTTAGCATATGGAAAGCCAGTTTTTTCTAGACCATTTATTAAAGAGACTATGTCTCAGTGAACATGTTTGGCTTCTTTCTCCAAGGTAAGGTGGCTGAATGAGTTTGTGGCTGTGTTTGCATCTTCTGTTCCATCACACTGATCGTCAGACCTGTTTATTTTGCCAACGTCATGCAGACTTTATCACAATAGCTTTGTAGTTCAATTTTAGGTCTGCAATTGTGATGTCCCCTGACTTGCCTGTGTTGCCCAGAATTGCTCTTGCTAATCTAGGTTTTTTTTTTTTTTTTTCTGGTTTCAAATGAACTTTAGGTTGATTTTCTCTGTATTGTGAGCTATGTTAATGATATTTTGATTGGGATTGCAATAAATCTGTATAGCAGTTTTGGGAATATGACCACTTTCACTATGTTGGTTCTTCTTATGCATGAGCAAGGGATATCTTTCCATTTTTTCATATCTTCTTGAATCATTCTCTTTTTTTTTAGAGTATTATAATTTTCACTGCACAGGTCTTTTAAATCCTTTATTAGATTTCTAAGTATTTCTTTCTTTTTTTCATATTATCATGAAGGGTATGCCTCCCTTAATTTCTCTATGTGTTTGTTCCTTGTATATAGGAATGCTATTGACTTTTGAGTATTGACTTTGTATCCTGCTACACTAGTGAATTTCAATATTAAATATACAAGGTTTTGGTGAAGTTTTTGGGCTCTTCTTTGTGGAATATCATGTCATCTTCAAATGATGATAATTTAACATCTACCTTTACTATCTTTATTTTGTTTGTTTTTCTCTTGCCTAATTGCTATCACTAATATTTCCAGAACTATAGTGAGTAGGAATTGGTGATAATGGGCATGTTTGTCTTGCTCCTGATTTTAGAGTGAAAGCTTTCAGTGTTTGACAATTTAGTATAGTACTGTCTGCCGGTTTGTCATAGATGCTTTTATAAGACTGAGGTAGAGACTATCTGTTCCAATTTTCTGTCGAGTTTTTATCATGAATGGGTGTGGGACTTTGTCCAATGTTTCTTCTACTTCTATTGAAATAATCATATTTTTCTCTTTGATTCTGTTGATGTGGTGTATTATATTTATTTATTTTTGTATGTTGAACAGTCCCTGCATCCCAAGAATGACTACTGCTTGATCATGATGTATAATCTTCTTGGTTTCTTGTATTCTTTTTGCCAGTGTCTTATTAAGCATTTGTGCATCAGTGTTCATTAAGGAGATTGACTTACAGTTTTCTTTCTTGGTTGGATTCTTGTCTGGTTTTGGAATCAGGGTAATACTTGCTTCCAGGAATGATTTCAGAAATATTGTTTTCCTTTCAATTTCTTTAAAGGGTCTAAGCATTAGAGCATTAATTCTTCTCTAAATGTCTTGTAGATCTCAACAGTGAATTTTTCAAGGCCTGAGTTTTGTTTTCCCATCAGCCCATCTTGAGGGCAGGGCTGGTATAGGCATGTTCTGTTGGAGATTGAACCATGGTCCCCTGCATATACCTAACTTTTCCTAAGTTGGTACTTTAGACCACTGAACTATCTTGCTGGCTACTAAGGTCTGAGCTTTTCTTTGTTGGCAAATTTTAATTACATTGGCTGATATGGTTTATTTTTATAATTTTTATTTATTTTTTAATAGAACAGTTTAAATAATTCATACATTATACATTGTTATCTTCTTAGTGGTTATCCATAGTACATGATGTAGATAGGATATCCTGCCCAAACACTATTACTAATTATTCTGTATATACAAATACAAAATGGTCCTTCATTTGTATCCCCTTTTTTGTTTAGTCCTGTCAGAGATGGGTATTCCATTGGCATCTAAATACTATAGGTGCAGGAATTCAGGAAAACAATCCAACACAGTCCAGCAGTCCACAATAGTAGTGGGTTATCCACAGAAGTTGTTGACTTGAGCCTTTCACAGCTCAGTATATTATTAATATGGCTTTACTTTATATACTTAGTTTTTATACTTTTCTGCTTGACAGTTAAGACCAAGATAAAGTGAGACCTATATAACAAGAAATGTGTCTTTTGTATCTAACAAGGTCAGTCAGGTACTCTCAGGATTTATCCTGTAAACGTATACTGCACTTTGCAGATCCTTTGCCACTATCAACCTTCTGGATGAGTCACAGCCATTGCTTGACCAATTTGCTCTCTGTGAAAGCCTGAGAGAGTGTTTTTTCTCCATGTGACTCTTCTTAGGAACACTCTCCATCATCGATCACATTTCTCTGTGGCCCCATAATCTCCTTGATCAGAAAATTGGGGACATAACTGAGTTGCATGATAGTACAGTACAGGTTCTCCTATGTCCTGAGTCTTCACTGACCTTGAAAGGCAAGGGTCAAAATGTTGCCTGTCCTTGCAGCCCTTCCTTTTCTCTAATTTTTGATCTACAAACTTAGGTTATTAACCCTCCAAAAGAGAAGCTTATTATTACCCATCAACATATGCAGTTCAGTGTATTCTAACTATCTAAGTATCAATCATCTTATGCATAACATGGAACAAGTATTTTCCATTGATATGTTAAATTTTAAGTCCCTACAGAATATGAAGAAAATAATAATTTAAAAAATAGAAATAAACACTTGTATATTTTCACACAGAAATTTGGAAATCTAACATACACAGCATTGTACCAGGACAGTCCTGTGACTTTTTTTTCTTCTCTTGTTTTCATTAATTACCATTAATTAAAAAAAAAAAGAAAAAAAATGTTTCTTTGAGAGACAGTATAGTAATAATTGGTATGTCATGACAAGAAGTACGTATTAAAAAGACCAAAATGACAGGCACTCAAAGCATGACCCTACTATTACACCTTGCTATCTTCAGTGTACTTGCTTGGTTCACAGGTAGCAGCATATATTGTTAGTCAGAGTGAGAATCCTACCAATTAACTGCTAGTTTCAAAAACCTGCTGATGTTTCTCAGGATCATTGCCTTACCCATCTTGTGTGTATAAATGTATGTCTTTGCCCCTGTCATGTTCCAGCTTTTCTCCTTGCCCTGTCCTTGTTGTCCAGTCCTCAAGTTCTCATTCTCCTTTTTATTCTATTATACCTTTCTATTTGTATTTCTTCTTTTGCATTCTTATACTAGGGAGACTATATGATATACACATGGCTCTGGTTTATCTCACTTATAAGTATATCTTCAAGTGGCTGATATTGGTTTGTTTAGAATATATTTTCTTGATTTAGTTTTGGCAATTTGATTGTAACTAGGAATCTATTCATTTCTCTTGTGTTTTCCATCTTATTAGAATATAGGTTCTCATAGTAAGTACTGATGTTCTGGATTTCTATGGGATATATTGTACTTTCCCATTTTGATTACTAATTCTTTGAATTTGTGTTTTATCATCTTTTTTTGATGAGGTTGACTGTAGTTTGTCAATTTTATTTATTCTTTCAAAGGACCAACTTTTTTGATTCATTGATTCTTGTATTGTTTTCTTAGTCTCTATTGCATTCATTTCTGATTTATTTCTATAATTTCCTCCTTCATACAAGCTTTGGGTTTGATTTATTCTTCTTTTTCTGGAAGTTTGAGGTTCAATATCAGGTTGTTTACTTGGGCTAAATAACAGTTTATTTTGCTTTTTATTCTGTTTTCCTGATGTGTGAGTTCGTTATTATAAATTTCCCTTATAGGACAGCTTTCATTACAACCCATATGTTCTGTTATGTTAAATCAGCATTATTGTTTAATGGTATGTAGTTTTAAGTTTCACCTTTAATTTGCTCTGTGATCCATTGGTTATTCATCAGGGCGTTGTTTGATTTCCACGTGATTATGTAGTTTTTGTGGTTTGCATTGTTATTTTTTTATTTTATTGAAGAACAAATAGCAATCAAATAGTTTCAAATCAAATTAGTAGGACAGATTCAATAATTAATACATTGCAAATTGTTTTTGTAGTGTTTTTTTTTGTTGTACAAGGTGCATACATGATATTCTATTTATAAACACTATTAGAGCAGATGCCTCTATTCAATAAATGTAGCTGTATACTTATCTTTTTTTAAGCTGAATTATAGTACAGTTTCAATAATTAATACTTTTTACATTGTTATCTTCCTAGTGGTTTTTCACTAGCAGACAGGATATCCTGTCCAAACACTATTACTGCAAATCTTTCTTCTCATAGAATTATGTGAAAATACTGCATGTTTAGCCTAACTGTATTGTTTATACAAACACAGAATGGTTCTTCCTTTGTATCCCCCCCTTTTCTTCATCCCATCAAAGATGGGAATTCTATTGTCATTCAGTTATTATAGGTGCTTGAATTCAGTGAAACAATTCAACGCAGTCCACAATAATAGTGGGTTATCCAAATAAATTGTTGACTAGAGCCATTTACAGCTCAGCTTATTATTATGACTTTATTTTACTATTATTATACCTTATTTTTATACTTTTCTGCTGGATAGTTAAGACTGAGATAAAGCAAGACCTATATAACAAAAAATGTAACTTTCATATCTGATGAGGTCAGTGAAGTCCCCTCAGGTTTTATGCTGTAAACCTGTACCTCACTCTGTAGATTCTTTGTCAGTGTCAGCCATGTGGATGAGTCATGGCCATTGCTTGACCAGTTTGCTCTCTGTGAAAGCCTGAAAGTTTTCTTTTCATATGACTCTCCTTAGGCACACTATGGATCATTGCTCACTTTCCTCTGTGGCTCCATAATCTCCTTAATCAGAAAATTTGGAGCACAACTGTGTTCCATGATATTACAGTACAGGTTCTTCTATGTTCTGAGTATTCACTGACCTTGAAAAGCTACAGCCAAAATGTTGGCTGAACTTGCAGGCCTTCCATTTCTCCAATTTTTGATCTGTGAACTTAGGTTGTTAACCATCCAGAAGAGAAACTGATTATTACCCTGCAAAATATGCAGTTCAGTTTACCCTAACTATCTGACTAAATTCTTTGTAGTTGTTGTACCTTTCTATTTGTATTTCTTCTTTTGATTTCTTATACTATGGAGACTATACAATATTTGCACATGTGTGTCTGGTTTATTTCACTTATGAGTATATGTTCAAGTGGCATCTACTTAAATATAAATGCTTCAAGTTTACCATTGTTTCTAGCTGAGTAATACTCCACTGTATAAAAATACTACATCAGCTCTCCTTTGTTATTGATTTCCATTTTTATTGTGCTGAGGTCAGCCAGTATATGTGGAATGATTTCAGTTCCTCTACATTTACTTAAACATGTTTTGTCAGCTAATATATGATCTGTTTTGGAAACCATCACTTGTGCAACTGAGAGGAATATATACTTTGTTGTTTTAGGGTGGAACATGCTATAAACATCTACCTACTAGCCCATTTGTTCACAAGCTTGATTAATTCGTATATTTCTTTGTTAATTTTTGTGTAGTTGATTTAATCATTTGTGAGAGTGGAGTATTAAGGTCCCCCACTACAATTGTGATAGTGCTCATTTGGTTTTTCATTGCAGTTAATATTGTTTTGTGGAACTGGATGAACCTGTGTTTGGTGCATAAATATTTATGATTGTTCTTTTCTTCTTAGAGTTTTCCTTTAAGGAATATGTAGTAACCTTCCTTGTCTCTTTTGATCAGTCTTGGCTTGAAGCTAACATTGTCTGAAAATGGAATAGATTCTGCTATTTTATAGATGCCTGTAGCATACCAAATTGTTTTCCATCCTTTAACTTTAGTTTATAAATTTCTGTGTGGATTAAATGTGTTTTTTGAATGTAGCATATTGTTGATTCTTGCATCTTGATCCATTCTGCCAGTCTGGTTTTTTTTATTGGTAAGTTGAGACCATTATCATTTATGTCTATGACTTATGTGTATTGGGTTTTCTTTTTCATGTTCTTTCATTGTTGTTTGTTCCCTGTTTTGCTGTTATGTTTCATTACTTGTCCTGCTGACTTCCTCTTTCTATTGGTGTTCCTGAATCTCTGGTCTCCTTATCTCTTTCTAATATGTCTTTCAGAACAGTCTGTAGCTGCTTTAGTGATCACAAATTTCTTCTGTTCTTTGTCATGGAGGTATCTTGTTCCACCATTAATTTTTTTCTTTTTAATAATTATATTGAAAAACAAATAACAGTGAGATAGTTTCAAAACCAATTAGTAGGACAGTTTCAATAATTAATACATTACATATTGTAGTCTTCTTAGTGGTTATGCATTGTAGAGCATGCAGACATGATATTCTGTCCACAAACACTATTAGAACAAATATTTCTATTCATTGAATTAAGAGAATGTAGATGTATATCTATCCTAAGTATTT
>PVKA01038181.1:15000-20427 GCA_004027165.1 Ctenomys sociabilis | reverse complement strand
TAAAAACAAAGTTTTTTGAAGTTTTTCTCTTAAAGTGATTTTAAACTTACAAGGAAAGGAAACTGTACTGAAATCTGACATAACAGACATGAGGGTGGTACATTACTGGATGTGACCATCATGACTGACATCCCCTTCACTAAATAAATTTTAAAACTACAACTTGAAAAAGAATTATCCCAAAAAAAAAAAAAAAAAAGAAAAAAAAAAAGAAAAAGAATTATCCAACCTTGCCGGGCATGGTGGTGCATGCCTGTAATCTTAGCACTCGGGAGGCTGAGACAGGAGGATTGTTGTGAATTCGAGACCAGCCTGAGCTACAAAGTGAGCTTAAGGCCAGCCTCAACTACATAGTGAGACCTGTCTCAAAAAATACAAAAAAACCCACAAATTATCCAACCTTTAAGGTCAATTCTTCTATCGCCATGAGACACCAATCATATTCATCAAAATATTCAAATTCACCATCTTGAATGTCAGATGCAGCTCTTGCACAGAATAAATTTAATTATAGTCCTTCTACAAAACCATTAGAATAGGTACCCAGTGAGTGATATACAGCCACTAAAACAGGAGGTAGATTATGGATATGTCAGCTAACTCAACTGACACATGATTTTAACATGATAACACATATGTTACAGAATATACTCTAAACAAATTTGTGCTTGTGGGCCTGGCGCAGCTACAAAAATAAATATTGGAGGAATTTGGTACTTTAGACATTAAAGAGGGAATACAGCATGCTGCAGGCATTTCTGTCAATAGCTGCAATCAGTAGAATAATCACGAGCTCTTCTCTCCTACATGCCAGTCATTAGGGTGATAATCATGGAAATCCAGCACAAATCTTCAGAAGCAGAACAAAATATAAACAATAAACATACACGATGTATGTGTTTTATGGCAGACTTTAGGAAGTGTGTTTGCACAGGTGCTCCTAATGAGCAAGGGCAAATGAGCAGACAAACAGTTCCAAGCTTAAAAGACTCCCCCAGGTTTATTCAACCTGAAATAAGTCATTCCTAAAAAGACATTATAATGCCAAAAGAATTCAGAGATCTCCACTAAACTGAAGAAGAGTTAACATTCCTGAAGAGTGCACAAAATTAGGTTAAATTTTAACCTTCCATATGGTAAAAAGACCAGCATTTTGTATGGATTGAATTTCAATATATTTTCACTTAATGATATATAGTTTGTAAAATTTTTCATCTTAATTGTATTCTCAATAGTTTATTCCAAAATAATTCCAAAGCACTTTTTTTTATTGACTTCTTACTAAACTTCTTATTGAATTTAGATATAATAGGAGTTATCTGTACCTGGTTTCCTATATCAAATCTACATTCATGTTTATAAGTAACAAAATTTAGCACCACAGTAACTATGTGGGGGGGACAAGTTCTAGATGAATTTTTCAGTAGAATTTTCTTCCTTAAAGCTTTGAAGTCAAATACTAGCAAATGTCAATATGTTCCTAGCATGTCCATACCTGTCATCTGCACTACAAGTCAGTGTAATCTACAGATAAAAATGAGAAGAAATTGAACATATTTTATGGCTGTTCTGCGTGAGGGACTAAGAATAAAGCAAATCAATATTTCTTCTCATTTCCTGAAAGGACTATATTCTCCAAGACATTCAGCCTGTATTAGCCCATTTAAGCAAAGATAAAAACATAAAAAGAAAGCTTTCACTCAGAAAATTAGTGCATCAATATTTCTTAGACACAGAAATTAAAGCTGTATCAAGGATTATTTTATAATCTAAGATAAATACACTCTTAAGGTTGGTTGCTCTGATTAATGCCACTTATCTCTAAGAAAATGTAAGATTTCAAATATTAAGAGTCATATTAAATATATTACTGCCATTGAAATAAAACTATAAAGTTATAGTACCATTCAAAAATTCCAAGATATGGATTTTTTTAAACATTAAATTATAAAATCATTCGATACATTTACTTATATATTTTTAGCATTCATTGTTTTACCAATTCAGTCAGACATTTTTCTTAGAAGTCTTAAAAGTGACACAATGTCTGGGAACAGATATTCAGCCTATTTCTTTTTTTTTCTGCTTTCTTTTATCATTTTAATTGATTTTCAAAGTTTATGCATGCAATATAAATACCATTCAACACCATCCATAAAATGATGTATAAAAGATTTACCATAAATATTACTGTACCCAAATAGCTCAGTGGATTAAAGGGCCTGCAAGCAGACGCAGGGACAGGGGTTCAATCCCCCAGGCCTGTGAGCTGGCCCCGCCCTTGGGGCGAGCTGAGACAGCAACTGAGACTAAGCTTGGTGGTACGCACCTGTAATGCCAGCACCTGGGAGGCTGTAAACAGGAGAATTACTATGAGTCTGATCTAGTAGTGAGACCCTGAACACCCTGTGGACCCTTCCCTAAAATACAAAATAATTAAATAAATATTACTGCATTTAACATCATTTTCATGAATACTAAATTTATCAGATTCCTTAATATATTAAACATAAACAATACAGGTTTAAATTACATAAAATTGACAGCCATTGCAGTACATTGAGCTCCAGAGAGACAGTGCTAAGGCAAGTGAGACCCAGACAGGTTGAGAGCCAGACAGGTACTGAGCAACTCTGTGCCTTGCTGAGCAATAGAAGTAAACAAGGGCAGAGGAGATCTTAAGAAGTCAAGAGGCAAGATGTCATCATATGCATTCTTTGTGCAAAATTGCCAAGAGGAGCACAAGAAGAAGCATCCAGATGTTTCTGCTAACTTCTCAGAGCTTTTTAAGAAATATTCAGAGAGGTGAAAGACCATGTCTGCTACAGAAAAAGGAAAATCTGAAGACATGGCAAAAGCAGAAAAATCTTGTTATGAAAAAGAAATGACAACTTACATTCCTCCTAAAGGAAAAACAAAAAAGAAATTCAAGGATCCCAATGTGCCCAAGAGGCCTGCTTTGGCCTTCTTCTTGTTCTGTTCTGAGTATCATCCAAAAATCAAAGGAGAACATCCTGGCCTCTCCATTAGTAATGTCACAAAGAAACCTGGAGAAATGTGGAATAATACTGCAGCAGATGACAAGCACTATATGAGAAGAAGGCTGCTAAGCTGAAAGAGAAGTATGAAAAAGACATTGCTGCCTACTGGGCTAAAGGAAAACCTGATGCAGCAAAAAAAGGAGTCCTCAAGGATGAACAAAGCAAGAAAAAGAAGGAAGAGGAGGAGGAGGAGGAAGGTGAAGATGAAGAGGAGGAAGAAGATGAAGATGAGGATGAAGAAGATGATGATGATGAATAAGTTGGTTCTAGAGCAGCTTTTTTTTTTTTTTTTTTTTTGGTCCAAAAAGCATTTAAGCCCCCTGTACAAAACTCACTCCTTTTAAAGAAAAAAACAAAATGAAATGTAAGGCTATGTAAGGTTTGTTTTTAAACTGTACAGTGTCTTTTTCTTTTTTTGTATAGTTAACACACTACCAAATGTGTCTTTAGATAGCCCTTTCCTGGTGGTATTTTCACTACCCACTAACCTTGCCTGGTATGGTAGGGGGATTGTAAATTGGCATGAAAATTTAAAGCAAGTTCTTATTGGTGCACAACACAAATTAGTTACATATGGGGACAGTAGTTTTTCACCTTCTACTGTCTCTGATGCAGCTTATACAAAACAATTATTGTTCTGCTAACTGAATACCACTCTGTAACTGCAAAAAAAAAAAAAAGTTGCAACTGTTTTGGTGACATTCTGAATGCTTGTAAGTAAATACAATTTTTCATTAAAAAAAAAAAAATCAGATAAAATTTAAAGCAACCCAGCTTCTGACAACGAAAAATAAGAAAACACTAAAACTATGATTTGTCTAATTTTAGTGAGGTGACATGGGAATAAAAGGATATTAAAATGATGCATTTTATGACTGTTTATTATGCTCATTAAAAGACAAAATGTGAGCAGTTCTTTTTACTCTAAAATTATTTATCTTTGTTTATTTAGATAGAGATACTAGCTTGAGAGGAACTACTAGTATACTGTATTTATAGCAATTTCTTTTTTTTTTTTATGTGTTTGGTTCAGGGTCTCACTACACAGCTTGGACTTACAGTGATCCTCTTATTTTCAGCATCCCCAGAACTGAGATTATAGACATGCACTGGACTCAATCACTGGCCCAGTGTACCTGGGGGCAGAGCTAGCACAGACTGCACTACAAGGGAATCAGACCACAGTCCCTGTGGTTGCTTAAGCAGATGCTTAGTCCTGAGCTATCCTGTTGGCCTTTGTAGCAATTTCTTGACAGAAAATACTTGTCTTATATTTTAAGCACACTGAGGAAAATAAAAGTTTTTACTGTTACTAGGATACCAAAAGTTAATAGTTCTCTCTTCTTGATAATGATTTTTAGTTTCCTTGTACTTGGTATCAAGTCATTAAAAGAGTCAGGTTCCAGTTCCAAAGCAGTTGGTTGTATAGCTACATTCCTTCCTTCAATCTTTACATTTGTGGCTGTATCTTCATGCCAGGAAGTCCACTCTTCCCTATCTATCTGTTTAGTAACAGATGAATAATCAAAGATAGCTGGCAAACTGACTGCTTCTCTACTTACTTTAATACTGTTGCTAGGCAGGCACAAATTTCAGGTAATCAAAGCTGAATGATGGCCATGGTGAGAATTAAAACCTAAGATTGATTAATTAAAAACAAACAATCAAAAATACCCATACCTGACATATAGATGAAAAAACTGACATGAGCATTTCTGGTAACACAGTCTCATTTGCTCAGTGTCCTATGAACAACTCGAAATTGCTGGAGGTGGAGGCCTTGTGGCTAGGATTCAGTTTTTCAAAATCTTGCCTGGAGAGGTATGAGACCACAGAAGAATGGGAGGAAGGGAAATGTGAGTAATCTGGCAGTGCCTATAGGCCTGTTTCTCACTGTCTCTACTTTCTTATACAAACATCACAGGAAACGTCACCAACAAAAGATAAAATACGTACTAGCAGCAATAAATGCTAAATATCATTTTAAAATTAGAAAAAAATGGTACTAAATAACGGCAATCTTTGAATTTGAGGTTGAGTTCAAGTCTAAACCCTAAGGAAGATGTATTTCCACTTCTACAAAGAAATGCTGTGCTCATATGAACAAGAATGAAGTTCATGTCTTTCTTTGCTTGTGAGTTTTCTCTTGCAATTTTTGCTTTTGAGATGGTGAATGTTCTAATTACACTATTACGCTTCAAGTCTGGAGATGGAAAGGTCCTTGGGAAGAACATTCACTGACTTGTAAGGAAATTAAAAACTGGTTCTATTATATTGTTTATTCACATGATTTGTAACAAGAAGGACTTTTCAAATTAAAATTTAAGCAAACCCTTGGATTATTATTTCAACAATAAATAATTCAGAATATCTTTAAATGTAACCA
>PVKA01038181.1:0-10000 GCA_004027165.1 Ctenomys sociabilis | reverse complement strand
CATTTCAAAAGCTGTATTCACATTAAATCAACTTTCTGGTTCATGTATTGCAGGACTAAAGCAATGTAATCACATCTTAAATTGGCTTACTGCAGGCTGTCTACCTTTTCCTAGCTCTCAGGACTGATGAAATGAATAGTTTTAAAATAGCACTATTTGAAATGACATGAGAATTAATAGTGCATAATTACCTCAGTGTTGACAAGTAAGAGATGTTTAACTCCTTAAATGAGCTTTCCTAATGAACCAGTGTCAGAGAAAGGCTCTACTGCAAACACATTGTTGATTGATATCTGATTTAACCATAAAGGCATGCTGAAAGCCAAGTTTTAAAATCATTTAGGTAAAAATTAAATGAACCAATATTCACTTAATATTTGGAATATTCAAGATTTTTTGTGTTGAGTACTAGAAAAATCTTTTTTACATTTTATAATATGTCTGTTAAGACATATTCAATCTTTCCATACAGCTGCAGCAAAACGCTTACAGTACTAGACTTCCTATCACTTAAAAAGATAAATTTAAATGTTTGGACTTGAAAGGCAACAGAGAGAATATATTTCTTTGCCTTATGTCTGAGGACTCTAATGAAAGATGACTATAATACAATAATGAAAAATGCTAGATAGAAAACCTTTAACTCTTGTAAAAGATTTATAAAACTGTTATTTTTACCAAGTTGAACTTTAATCTTTTATATTTATTCTCTATCTCTAATTCACATTTAACTTATAATTATATTACTCAATTATATTTTAAATACATTGCTAAAGCAAAAACAGAATTACCTCTAAATATAAAGAAAGAGAAAAAACTGAGCATATTCTCAGCAATAGAGATATACAGATGAGATATAATACAAGGCAAGCCTCATCTGCTCTTTGTTTTTTCATATTTTTCATATATACAATAACTGCTTGGCTTAACTATGTGTCAGGTACTTCATATTTCATCCTGATGACTTCCTAAGGAGTAAATAACATAACCCCATTTTTCAGATGAGGAGGTTGAACTTATGAAGGTCCTACCCCATAGTCATGCAGCTGGCAGTTGAAAGAGCCTAAGTAAAAACTATCATATCTAGGATATCATTTATACACACACAGGTAGCAAATATTTTTTCATCTTGCTTTACCTTTACAGGACTGCCATTGTTTTAGATGCTAGAAAAACGTATTCAGTCATGTTCAGTTATTCTTTTAGCAGTTCAACATTGGCAATAATCAACTAAATGCTAGCACATACCCAGGTGTTAGAACTACTGTGTCACCACACAATGAGGGCTTACTCAATTCACTGTTATGAGGAAAGGGAATTTGTTTTATTATTAAGAATTTGTCTTACCTTATCTAAGAGATGGGACAAGAGATGGATAAATTTGGGGGCTATAATATATTCTTGACCTGTTAATCTCAGAATTTCTAAAAGTGAAACAATGAGAACAAAGTGTTAAATACAGTAGCAGTTCTCAGAAGTGCAAAAGGAGTTCTACCCCAGCAGACACAAGAAGCTGCCAGAAAAACCACCAGGCCTTTATAATATTCTGGGTCAACATACTGTCTTCAACTTCCTATGAGAAGCCAACACCTCACACCAACAATTCTTTCAAACATAAAACTCTACTAACTTTTTCACCCAAATTCCTTACAAGATTAAGCATTAGAAATAAATGAGATCATCAATAACCAATGTTTTTTTTTTTTTTTTTTTTTTTTTGCAGTACCAGGGATTGAACTCAGGATCTTGGGCTTGCCAGGCAATTCTTATTCTACTGAGCTATCTCCTTGGCCCACCAAATTCTTGGTGTCTGTCATCTATCTTGAGTTTCCTATAAAATAGATAGATGAATATCCCTACCAGCTCTGGAGCTTTTAGTTATATTGAAACTAGGTGTCAGTATTCATTCGAATATTTTTCTAAACTAATTAACTTAAAAAATAATTTTAACAAACTGCACTGAGTTAAAAACATGAATTTTATAGATGATTTCTGAAAGTCTAATCAGCTAAGAAATTTAAGCATTATAATACTTTGCAAATATTTTTAATAAATAAAACTATTCTATGCACAAAAAAAGAATAAAGTTTAATTTGCTCAATTGTAAATTAAGGATGATAAATACTAGTACTTGAAAAGTTATTATATATAAATGGGCCTGGTTGGATCTAGCACAGAATAGTAAACAAAGGGGGACAGAGGACATGCTTTAGGATTTAGTGTTTTATATTGTAAATGTCTACAAAAAATAGTTCTCTCATTAAACAGTTTTAAACTGAATCAAAGAATCTTATTATATAGTACTTGCCTATTGGGTAGAGACATATATTGGAAAAAAATGTATTGAGAGATATAATTTCTCAAAGGTAAAAATGTTACCTTACTCTTTTTTTTTTTTTTTTCCAGTACCAGGTATTGAACTCAGGACCCTGCACTTGCCAGACAAGCTCTACTGAAACTATCTCCCCAGCTACCTTACATTTTATTTGTAGGTCATGTTCTTTTGTTTTACTTTTGATGTCTCTTTTTTTTTTGGGTACTGGGATTGAACTCAGGACCTTGTGCTTGCCAGGCAGGCACTTAAGCTGCTGAGCTATCACCCCAGCCCTCCTTTATTTTATTTTTAATTTACTATCACTTACACAACATTTTAAAATGTTAAAATGGGGAAGAAACATCAGTAATACGTACTCAAAATTGGTTTTTCCTGCTTTCAAAAAACAATGTGACAGAAGCCTTCTATATCAACCTCCATACCAACCAGATAGAGTTTGTTAAGTGCGATGTTGGAAACAGTTGAAATAAAGAAGAGAAAGAGATGAGGAGTCAGATCTTTCTTAGACTGTCCACTCCCTTTCCTATACCACAAAGAACTACTTTTGCTTTACCAGAAGGACATTTTTAGAAACAGCTATATCGCAATATCATTTGTGCTTATAATTTCACATATGTGCATTTAAGATAACAAGGCCAGTCCAAATATTCTGATCTTTAAATCCATCTCTTTTGAGGAGAAACATACCCTAACTCTTTAGGAAGACATGTTCTGAAAAATAAAATCTACATAAACCTATTTCTGAATTGATAGTTTAGTGATTAATATTAGATAAGGAGGGTCAGCCAAATAGCTCAGTGGATTAAAGTGCCTGCAAGCAGGGACAGGGGCCGGAGTTCGATCCCCAGGCCTGCCATGCTGATCCCAGCCCTGGGACATGCTGAGACGGCAATTGAGGCTCAGTTGGCATGGTGGCACAAGCCTGTAATCCTAGCTCTTGAGAGGCTATAAACAGGTGGATCAGTACAAGTCTGATCTAAAAGCGAGATCCTGAACACCCTGTAGACCCTTCCCTAAAAAAAAAAAAATAATAATAATAATAATAATAATAATAATAGTAAAATAAAATATTAGGTAAGGAACTGATGTTCAGGATCTCTTCCATCAAAATAATAACATTTATCAGTCATGAAAAGACAACATCAAACATTGCCTGTTGGCCTCTCAAAAGCTGGCTCCACAAAAAATAAAACAATTAAAATGATGCATTTATTAGCTTATGAGGCTTATAACATTCTTATCTGTTTTACGATGCTGAAAGAATCAAACTATTTTCTTGGCCAGGAAGAATTCAGGTTCAGTTTTTAAACCCCCATTCTGTTATCCTCAGTCAGCCCTGTAGGAAAGTAATTATCAAGGCTAGAAAGGCAGTTCCTGCTGTTTCTTAGAAGTAAACTCAGGAGCCAAATTAAGGTACTTAGAGGTAAACTCTCAGGTTGCGCAGAGGTTGACTGTCTGACTCCTGTGGACTATGGCACAGAAGGCTAAACACTCCTATTTATTTAGAGAGCAAGAGAACAGGCAGCAGAAACACAGCTTTCTCAATCGTCCCCTCCAGCACCTACTAATCAATAGAAGTCACAGGGCTATCAACTTCTTGCATGGTTTTAAAATGCAAGTTTTAATGTTAATTCGTTATAGTTTCTTTGTATTGAAAAGCATTTATTATATAGTTTCAAATTTACCTGAATGTTGGATTTAAAAAAAAAAAAAAAGAAAAAAAAGAAAACCCAGCGGGAAAGCTGTCATTGTGAGAAAGAAGGACATAAAATTGAAGCCATGAATTAAAGAGGCAAATGAAGGCACTGTCTTCCTTTATTAGAAATAGAAGAAACAGATTGTGCTCATCTTGCTTAGGGCCAACAGGCACACTGCATGGAATGCAGCCAGCGTCAGTCACAAAGCTCACTCAGGAGTTTTGCTCTGTGAAAAGATGAAGCCAGATGGACTATTTACTTTCAACAAGATAATTCTAGAGGAAATTGTTATAAGTCAAAGAAACTTTTTAGCTTCATCTGCTATTTTAGCCACTAAACTGATTCAAGAGCCAAGAGGAAAGCTCTATTAGCAAAGAAAAAAGGCCTAGTAAGAGCACAAGGGAAATAAAAGAAGGTACAACATGAAGTATGGGCAGCAGCGTCACCCAAGTACGTACTATCTGAGGCCACACTACCTGGGCTCATGTTCTCACTCCACCTGTTGGGCAAACCATCAGACCTCTCCAAGACTCAGTTTCCTCTAGGGTAACATAGGAACTATAAAAGTGTCACAGGTGATTGTGAAGATAAATCAGGGACAGTATTTAAAATACAAAGCCAATGTGAGTCCTCAATAAACATCAGGTTTTATTTTTATCCATTTTATTTTCCATCCTATTTACAAAAATAAATAAAGAGAATCCATTAGAAATATGAAATTAGAGACCAATGACCAATTTTTAAAAACATAGTAACAGCTAAATGTTATAGTAGTCACTGATAATCTTGACAGTAGTCTACTGACAGAATTTACATGTTTAAAACAGGTTTGGTTTATTTCACTACCATTGAAAAAATAATGCAAATAATCTTATCCTTGGATCAAAATTTTTAGAGATTTTTTTTGTACCCGAAAAATCACACACACACACACACACACACACACACACAATGTTATGTAGAATATAACTTCAATATATTCTAAATTAAATTTTTGACATATATAAAGGATGTCTCAAACTTGAAAAGCATTTTTTCTTTCAATTTATACATACTGTTTATGGGGGAAAAGTAAAGGAAATACTTTAGTATATATACTAGGATATGTATCTATTCATTTTGTGCTTTAGATAAAAAACATACAATTATTAGTAAGACAAACATAAAAGTTTTAAAATTGAATTATGGGACAATAGGCATTCCAGTTGATTCATTTTTATTTTTTATACTTGTACTATTATTTAATAATACTTGATGAGTCTAAAAAATTAAAAGGTACTCTCAAAGTAAGATACAATTATATTCAGTTTATTGAATATTTGCTAACATAAAAAAGATCATACATTTTTAGAAGGATCTTTTAACATTAAGAACTAAAAAAGGGCTACTTTGTTATCTTTGGATTATTTTCAAGAATATCAAATTGTTTCACTTTTATATCAAAGAAACAACATTAGTATATTTTTAAGATACTACCTTTCTGAAGGGGAAACAAATTCAAATGAAATCATCAATTTGATTTTCAAAATTATAGCTCTAATATGACAAACACAACAGAAAATAGCAAATTTTAAAAAGAAAAAGGAATTGTTACTATATTTAAAATTGCATATATGTAGTATGCAGTCCATCTGTGCCCAAAGAAAACAAATAAATATTGACAACAAAAATTTTGGAAACAATGTGAAAAAGCCACATACACATCTCTACTAGAAAATTACAAATTAATGTCCCAGTTAATGCCAGCAAATAAATTAAGAGTCTAGAAAGAAAAGATAGTAAGAGTAACATCGTATCTTTGTTCTAATTATCATTTAAAAAGCTAATATAAAATTTCCCTAAATTCTGAGAAGTACAGCAAAATGTAAGATAATTTTATATTTTCAATCATCTGGAATTGGGCAGAAGAACTGATTACTTTAAGAACAACCCAATAGGGCATTCCTGACACTGATTCTAAATACTAGTAAAACATTAAATGAAATATGAAATGGATTACTCTTTCTCTTCCATACTTTGAATTTCTTCTCACTTTAAAAATATCTATCATTGCACAAATTCAAAGGCCAGAAATCTAAAAGCTCTGCTGTTTAGTTTTAGCCAATGGTGCAACCCTGGTTGAGGTAGCTTAAGAATAAGACAATATTTGCCTTTGTCTGAGAATGAAGGGGAATCAAAAGAACCTAAAGGAGCGGGGTTCAACCAAATAGCTCAGTGGATTAAGGCACCTGCAAGCAGGGGTTAGGGTTCTATCCCTGGGCCTGCCTTGCCGGCCCTACCTGATCACTACAAGTCTGATCTAGTAGTGAGACCCTGAACACCCTATAGATCTTTCCCTAAAAAATACCAAAACACAGACACACGCACACGCACACGCACACACACACACACACACACAACCTGAAGGAGCCCAGGTGTATAAGGGCCTATTTCTTTCTACTTTTATTATTGAGTGTACCAACATTTCAAAGACCTGCCTGCTTTTCAAACTAGGCTTTTTCTCAGGACTGCTTTTGTAGATAATAGTAAAACAACTCTCAACTGACAAAGAAGAGGCTCATTTATTGCTTCTTATAAAAGCAGTGAATTCCCTATACTCAGAGTTCCTCAGGGTTGTACAAATGTACTCACACATAGCAACCATCTGGACCATAAGACTTGGGGTAAGGACAACTGATACCAACATGCCAACATTCATACTTCATACCAGGGTTAAAATCACCTTTTATCTTTTGAGCAGGAGCTTCATGTTCTCTGCCAACAACTGTGAAACAGTATGTGGCTAACATTAGCTATGGGGTAGCTAGTTAGCTGTACCTTAAGTTTAGTCAGTTACTTCAGTTTCTAAAGTAGAGTAAAATCATGTCTCAGAAAAACACAGCTGTCTGTAGAAGGAATATACAAATGATACTTTGATCCTTGGTTGTTTAGTAATTTTCCTCCATTTTAGGGTGGAAAGGGGTTACACTACCATAACAAGAGGATAGGAAGTGCATTCAGCAGAATCACAATGTAGGTGTGACTACTAAACCATGGAGCTGCAAATCTGCAAGAACAGTATTAATAGTAATGATTTTACTAGCTGATATAGGTCTTATGGTAGACATCAAAATTAAGTTAATTTAAATTTCAAATGGGCACTTATTTTGAAAACAATGGTAAAAGTGTCATACTGAGTGCCATGCAGCTTTATCTCCCTCTATATTATTTGATTTCTCCCTTTAATCTGACCCTAGCTGTAATGAGAAAGATAACTGGGCTGGATTCATGGTCTCCACATCCTCACAAGTCTGAAAGTCATACACATCTGTCTAGTACAATGGCAAAGAAAGAACTCAAAAGTGGTATGGCTCTCTAGGACATAGCTATGCATGTTTCCACTCTACTTGATACATGAAGGGAATGAATGCACACTCAATCCAATTGATAAGGTTTGTTACCTCTCACAGGGCACAGGCAATGAAGTGGTCTTGTAAAAAAGTAGCTATTGGGGCCAGAGAGATGGCTCAGTGCAATAAGTGATTGCCTGGAAAGCGCAGGGGCCTTAATTCGGTCCCCAGTTCTGAAAACAAAAAAGTGGACAGCCAACATTTGGGGCTGGGGAGATGGCTCAGTGGAGTAAAGCGCTTTCCTGGCCAGCATAAGAACCAGAGTTCAATCCCCAGTTCCAAAAAAAAAGTAGCTATTAAGCCATACGTTAAGTTTAGTCAGTTACTACCAATGAATACCAAAGACTGGATAATTTATAAATATAAGTTCATTTAGCCTACACTATAATCCTCATATCTGCACCTTGTCTTCTTGCTGTAACATGATGTCATCCAACAATTAATTTCTTGTGGAAAATGAACACCTGAGATATTCATTTTTAGGTGGTCTACTTAGTGATGTAGAAAGTACCCAATAGGCCTGTCTGGCTAAATAGAAATACTATATTCAAGAGTGCAGCCTTTCTGGCCTTTATATCGTTTCCATTAAAAAAAAAAAAAAAAAAGGAAAAGTTAAAAAAGGAAGCTATTTCCTTCAGGGAATGATGTCTTACTCCACCACCTAAAAAAGCTACTGGCCCACTCTTACAGCATCTCTCAGTAACTGCCTAGCTCACTTGGGTTGAGTTGAATGTTAATGGTATTTTCTAAACAACAGCAGACCACTGACCATCCTCAAAGACCAACTGTGGTATGAATGAGACAGCACAGTGGTTTGAGTTAAAAGTGGTCACTTTCAAAATCTGTATACTCTTGACTTTTGCTAAGGACTTATATGATTTGCCATTTAGAAGACCAACAGATAAAAGAAATCCCTCTGTATCCTTATAAATGGAAACAAATCACAGCTGATGATCAAAAATTGATACTAATGACCAGAAAGGACCCATTCTTTGGGTAGAATAAAATTAGACTAACTAAAATAAAGCTATTATTCAAACCTACTATAAGAAACAGAGGGGCTGGGGAGATGGCTCAGTGGAATAAGCACTTCCCTGACAAATGCAAGGGCCTGAGTTCAATCCCTGGTTCCGCCGAAAAAAAGAAATAGAAAATGTCATCCATGTAGATGGGGCTGATCCTGAATTACTCTGCTTGCTGATGCCATCAAAGGCATCTCCCTAACATGGTCCTCCCTCTTATCCCTTTACAAAATCAGGGACAACACTATTTCTATCTGACAGACCTAAATCCATAGGCTTCTCCAAAATCTCAAGTAGCTTTAATTTATGCCATGTATGATATATAGACCACAGTTATTCACTGATATTGTCCTGTGGTCCTCATCAAGTCTTGATAATGTTGATTCCAATTTGTGCTGCAAAAGAATCAAAACCAGAGTGACCTGTCCTAAGGCAAGGGTAATATGCTATATGTAATGACTCTCCATTGGGTGTAAAGTGTCCTTTTTGAAATGTTTATTGCCCCATTATTATGGGCAATGACATTAAAAATCTTAACATCATTCTAAACTTCTTTATACAAGATCATATACTTTTTTTTATTATTATTATTTCTTTCTTTTTTTTTTTCTTTTCATTTTATTGAAGTACAAATGTCACTCAGACAGTTTCAAGACACCTTAACAATACAGATTCAATAAATTAATACATTGCAAACTGTTTTCATAACGTTTTGGTATTGTACAAGGTGCATATATGATATTATATTTACAGATATTATTTTAGCAGATATCTCTTATCAGTGAATTAAGAGTGTAGCTGCTTACTTATTTTTTATACCTGAATTATATCAAAAAATTCAATAATTATTTTCCTAGTGGATGACCGTAGTACTAGAAGCCAACATAATATCCTCAACTGTATTGTCTATACACACACATCATGATTTTTTCTTTCTACACCCCTTCCTTTGTCTACACCTGTCAAAAGTGGGCACTCCATTGACATTCAACTAACTTAGGTGCTTGAACTCGACAACACAATCCAACACAGTCCAGCATTCTACAACCATAGTGAGTTATTCAAAGAAATTGTCGACCATAGCCATTTACAGCTCAGCTTAAGATTATGGCCTCACGATGTATACTTCATTTTTTTTTTTTTTTTTTTTTTTTTTTTTTTTTTTTTTTTTTTTTTTTTTTTTTTTTTTTTTTTTTTTTTTTTTTTTTTTTTTGTCTTTTTGAGACAGGGTCTCACTATGCAGTTCAGGCTGGCCTTGAGCTCACTTTGTAGCTCAGGGTGGTCTCGAACTCACAACAATCCTCATGTCTCAGCCTCCCGAGTGCTGGGATTATAGGCATGCGCCACCACACCCGGCAGTATACTTCATTTTTATACTTTTCTGCTGGATGGTTAAGACCTAGGTAGATCAAGACTTATATACCAACACATGAACTTTATATTTCCTATGTGGTCAGTGAAGTCCTCTCAGGGTTTATCTTGTAGTCCTGTACATTATTCTGTAGTTCCTTTGTCTGTGTCATCCATGTGGATGAGTCACGGCCAATGCTTGACCAG
>PVKA01038180.1:0-20364 GCA_004027165.1 Ctenomys sociabilis | reverse complement strand
TTTTTTGTCTTTTTTGTTTTTGCTTTAGAGAATCCAATGAGTCATCTTTCCCCAAAGAGTAAATGGAAAAAACACACAAAATTCTGCTTACCATTTCAGCGCTTACTCAGACAAGGCAGTCCTTCTGTGGACTTAAGGTTAAAAAAATCCTGATTTAATCATCGCAACTGCCTACTACTGATATCATATGATGTGAAGCAAATATTCAAATTTCAGTGTTGAAATGATACTAGAAATTGATATACTCTCTTTGGGAAGGTATATTTCGAACACATAAAAGCTTTGGTCTTCTAAGTGTGCTCATTTCCCACCCCAACTGGTTAGCACTGAAAGGTTGACTTCTGTACACAGCATGGGGCTACCAGTCAAATGACAATGCACCAACAGCATTGTACTTTGGAACAGAGAGGCCAAACCAGTTTAGACAACTCCTTTCTTGCATAAACATTAGTGACTAGGAGAAAAGTAGAAAGAGCGGCAACCACACTCCACAGAAGCCAGACATTAGAAACAAAAGGTTCCAGCTTGAGAAATGATTACGATGAGCAGTTTGTTGGGAAGGCTTTTGCTGATGCCTTCAGCTCTCACCTGAGCTTTCATCTTTCCCCAAGATTCAGCAGCTTTCTACCCAGAGACATACCTAACAACTAGGTGGATAATAACTTAAAGATAAGCTGTTGCAAGCACTGCCAAGGAAATGATTGTAGATCTTTCAGGGTAAATGGGGATTACATTCTAATTTATTCACCAACTAGAAATGCATGGGTACTACTTAAAGATATATTTTGAAAAAGCTAACATTAAAAGGTCAACCCTGGAGTTATATGTCTAGCACATTTTGAACATCATTTCAGGTGACTAAGACTGGGGAACCTCCTTGAAATAATGAAGATAGATTCCCAAAGACACAAACTACGGCATGTCTAAGTGTAACAAGTTAATTCCTCCTTACACAGGAAAACTGGAAGGAAAGAAATGCTGGTAGATACTGACTTTTAGGGGCTTTCATTCCTATCTCCCTATTACCCAGATGTGCCAAGTCAGCTACTTTCAAGCCATATTCATGAAATCTCATTTTCCTATTAGCAGATTCTGAAAGATATTTACCTTCTTCTAATTGTTGGTACCACACGTATATTTTTGTGTATGCTTTTATGCTGGCTCTGAGAGTTGTTACAGAGGTCATAGTCCTGGAAATGACACTCAATTCACAAACATTCAAGAAAGCCATGCACACACACTGCTCCAGGCTTTAGGAAATAGAAATAAACAGAACACCAAGTGTCATATGGTATCAGGACCTCATACCCCTGGAGAAGCTAAAAGCAGACTGAGAGAAAAGGGAAGGGATGTTGGGGATCTTGGGATAATCAAGGAGTACTCCCTAACCAAGTGATGTTTGAATGCAGGGATTTTAAAACTGAAAAATCCTTAGACAAAAAACTAGCCTAACACAGACTTTAATTTAATGTTCAACAAAGTAGAGCATTTTCTTATGTTTGTACAGGGTGGAGCACAGGGCCCACAATTAGAAGCCAGCCAGGAGTTCCCTGATTGAAGGGTTTGCCACCTGGCACCAGTACTACCTGATGCCATGTGCTGACATCTTCTTAGTCACAGAGTGGCATGGTGGGCAAACACAAATGCTAACCCAAACTCCATGCTCAATTTCACTAGAACGTGAAAATACTGAGTGTTACAGGACTGTAACTGACTTGGGGAAATGAACCTGGATAGGAGCAGGAAGGCCTGAAGGTTTGCTGGGTGCAGGGAAGAGCTAGAGGCTCAAATCCAGCTAGGACAGACACTGTCACCTGTGTCTTTTCTCTTGTCTCTCTTACCCTCCTAATTTGTGTGACACTCTCCTTCCCATTCTATCTCCTTCTCTCTGCCTTTTTGCATCTCAAACTATTGCTACTGCCAGGCGTGATGGCGCAGGCCTGTAATCCCAGCACTCAGGAGACTGAGGCAGGAGGATTGTTGTGAGTTTGAGACCAGCTGACCTACAAAGTGAGCTTAAGACCAGCCTGAACTGCATAGTGAGACCCTGTCTCAAAAAGACAAAAAAAAAGAAAAACTATTGCTATTTAGTACATGGGCTACCCAACACAGACTGTGACATCAATTATTTTGAAGTGCTCAAAACTACCAGGCAAAAATGGCTGGATAGCTCAGCAGACTAAGCTCCTGCTTAGGCAAGTATAGGGACTAGAGTCCCTTGGCACCACATGCCCTGCCAGCCCTGCCCCCAGGCGTGCTGAGCAGATGACCAGGTTTGGGCATGGTGGTACCTGTCTATAATCCCAGCACTGGGGAGACTGAAAACAGGAAGATCACTATGAATCTGAACTGCATAGTGAGACCCTGTACAAAATACATAAATTTAAAAAAAAGAAAAAAACTGCCAGGCACAGTGACACACTGCTATAGCTATAATTCTAGCTACTCAGGAGGCTGAGGCAGAATCACAGGTTTGATATCAACCCAAGCAACACTGCTAACCTCTGTCTCAAAAATGTGTTTAAAAACTGTTTTTAAAGGGCTGGGAATACAGCTCAGTGGTAGAGTGCTTGGCTAGCCTGCATCAGGCCATGTGTTTGCTATCAGTGCTACAAAATAATAATAATAGTAACAATTGGCACAAAACAAGGTATTATATGGTGAAATTCACTCAAAGTCAGTGCCCTCAACTCAGACTCTAGCCACATTGGAGACCCTGGAAAATCAAAGCATCTCTTCATAAAAGAATATCAGTGGGGAGGCAGAGGGGCGAATTGGAGCTTTCTCACAGGAGTTGAATAGCAAAGAGGCAGGAGCCAAAGCACAGTGCCCCAAGGAAGAGACTATTTCAAATCCTCTGGATGAGCCTCTTAGGAGCAACATGGTCTGACTTGTGTTTTAAGGTACCATTACTTGCCTGGCAAGTGCAAGGTCCTGAGTTCAATCTTCAGTACAAAAAAAAAAAAAAAAAAAAAAAAAAAAAAAAAAAAAATCATAAAGAATCATTAGCTGCTGGTTGAAGGGTAAACTGAAGAAAATCAAGAAGCAGAGCCATGGAGAGTGGCAACAACATCCCACAGAGGTGGATGTGCTGGATATGTCCTGAGGGCAAAGCTGACAAGGTTTGTTTACCTGAGCATGCCAAAGAGAGGTGCCCACGACCCCAAGGTTTATGGCCTCAGGTTCTCTCCTGACTTTGAATTTCTATGATTCACAGAAGTTTTTCCCTTTCTTCATGGTGGAGTCTTCTTAAAAAATAAGTGTATGTCCTCTCTTCTCAGTTCTCTTTCGAAAACTTTACAATGAGAGAAAAATGTGAGGCAAAATCCATTTAGAAAGAAAGGAAAGGAAAGGAAAGGAAAGGAAAGGAAAGGAAAGGAAAGGAAAGGAAAGGAAAGGAAAGGAAAGGAAAGGAAAGGAAAGGAAAGGAAAGGAAAGGAAAGGAAAGGAAAGGAAAGGAAAGGAAAGGAAAGGAAAAAAAGAAAAGAAAAAGGAAATGTCCGGCTGGCATGGTGGTACATGCACACTATCCCAACACTCCGGAGGCTGACACAGCAGAACCACTGTGATTTCCAGGACAGCCTGGGCTACACACTGAGTTCAACTCTAGCCTAAACTACATAATGCCTCCCCAAAAAAGTCCATTTTTGGAAACCAAATCTTTTCCAGTTAATTATTTTTTAAATGCTAAGTTGTGCTATGTTCATACTTTCTCAGATTTAGAGCAAGTATTAAGCTGTTGGTGGGCTCAGAACAATCCTGTCTTCAGAGAGACAAAAGAACCAAGCTGGGCCTATGCCTAGACATGGGACTGCTGCTGACCACACCCCCAGCTACTGACTCCAGAGCCCTGGCCAGCACTGTTCCTCTTGCTGGTGCCTGTCTTACCCTAAGATGAAAGCTTTAGAGTGAACAGTAAATGGACATGATGGATGCAAGAATAGATCTGGGTGCAAATCCACACTCTGCTTCCTAAACATAAGCTTGTCACATAATCACCCAGAGAGCTTCAGTTTCCACACATTAAGTGCCTTCTGCCTACAGCTGCAAAGAAAAGAAAAAGTACAATCCTCTATGAATGAGTGGATGAATTTGGGCAGTGGCCAGTGGCAAAGACAACTCAGCCCATACAATATACAAGTCATAAACAAAGAGCTGCTTCCTATGTGCACTGGCCTACTCAGGAAAAAGCACTGGAACATGTGTATCACCTGAACATAGATACTACATGTCTATGTAGGTTCTAGCTCCTCTGAAAAAGTGATTAGATTGTGTCTGGCAAAAAGTGACGTAACAAGCTCAGAAAGCTTTAACTTACTCAATTATGTAGTCTGCTCCACCTGTTTATTTGAAAGTTGATTCATCCTGTGTGACATGTTTTATTTCCAATACCAAGAGTAAGAGTACATTCTTCTGCTTTCAAAATAAGCAAGTCTGTCCACTTTCCATACAAATGAACTCCTAAAAACAATCTTGTGTCAGTTTTTGCAATTGAAATTTTTAGCAAAACCATTTCACATAAGTCTATACTCCCCTTCACTTTTATAGAAAAGACTTTCATAGAATTCTGATTCTTGCATCCTGATTAATAGTTAAAATATACATTCTGCATTTGACTATGTTGTCTATAGTGACTGGCTAACCACTAGCAGATATTAATTCAAATCTCCATCCCACCACTTACCATTCAGCAAATTTTTTTTTTTTTTTTGTCTTTTTGAGACAGGGTCTCACTGTGAAGTTCAGGCTGGCCTTAAGCTCACTTTGTAGCTCAGGCTGGTCTCGAACTCACAATCCTCCTGCCTCAGCCTCCTGAGTGCTGGGATTACAGGCCTGCGCCACCACGCCTGGCTTGCAAATTATTTAACTTTATTAAGATTCCATATTTTCAACAGTAAAATGTCAGTTGGGGATCATGGTACCTAACTTTGGGATGGGGGACCTTTGTGAATACTAAATAAGTCACATGTAGCACTGAGCACAGTTCTAGCACAGGTGCTTTCACTGTAAGAGCACAGTATTTAGGCAGAACTCACTGTTGCTACTTCAGTTTATCTATCTCTCTGCAAAGTGTTTTTTGTGATAATTTGAAGCAAGAGACAGAAACAAGATTAATAAAATTACAAAGGAAGCCCAAGCAGAGAGTTCATAGGCAGATTCAGTGCAGGGTCAGAGGCAAAGTCACCTAAACATGATCCCCAGCCCTTCAGACACCTTCAGACACCAAAGAGGGATCCCCAGCCCTTCAGACACCAAAGAGCCTTTCAGGCAATAAGCTCATGTGATCATGAGCCTTTGTAGAATTTATCCACACACGGGTAAGTCTGCTATCTCTTTCCACTCCAATGTGCCTTCCATGATGCTTCTCTAAAGTCAAATGATGTTGGCAAAACCAGGGGCATTTTAAGGAAACTGACATAGGGTAGGGAGACATGTAGTTTGGGTTTAATTGAATATTATTTATGTAACTCTCAGTCAAGTTTGTACATAATTAAATTACTGTTAATGCCTCCCCTACTCATTTGGAGGTGATCAAAAGGTATAGGATCAAAGGATTGTGTTTTGATCTAAATATGTTGCTGGCAACTGCTACTAGAAACACACAAGTAGCAGATAGAAATAAGGCTTGAAATGCAACAAGCAGTAGAAAAAAACAACAAATCATTTTTCTGAATATTGTGGTGTTCATACTATTTTTCACCTTTTAAAATCTGAATTTTTTTTCTTATCAAAACAAAACAAACTAGGTTATTTTTTCTACTTAAGTAGAGGGAAGACAGAGAACAAGACAGTTTGCCCTCTTTGATTCAAAATTTTTAAACACTGATCTTGAAGACATATAAAAGAGTCCTGATGGCTCAGAGCTTGCAGAAGTAAACTCATCCTGAAGGTGGTCCAGACAATCATCCACCCTACACTGTTTCCACTCTATCGCTTTCCTACCTAGCAAAATCGGATAAACTTACTTTACAACCCAGTTTCTTTTTCTCTTTCTGTTTACGTAGATGCTTAGTTGTGCTTTTTTTTTTGGTAGTACCAGGGACTGAACTTGTTCTACTGAGCTATCTCCCCAGCCCTATCTTTCTTTCTTAATGAATAATGTCCTTAAGCACTGACACATTTAGAAAATGTGTCAGTGGTCAGTAATAAAGCAAGTATAAGAAAGCTCTAATAATAATATATAATGATTATTTACCTATTTATTTGCACATAACATTTAGAAACTTAAAATTTACCTAAATTTTCAACAAACCCATAAAAAGTGTGCTATTTTGTTCCCCATTTTATAAATCAGGAAACTGAAATTTAGAGACACTAAGGCAGATAACTTGGCCAAAACTGTAAAATAAGTAACTCCTGGGAACCAGTATTTAGGCCCACTCCTAAGACTAACCAGAATTTGGGCCCACTCCTAAGGCTAAAGTTCCCTGTCCTAACAGCCTGTGCAGGATGAGTGAAGCCAGGCTTTGCTTGTACATCGTGAGCACTCAAGAACTCTACAAAACATTATTAATCACTCACTCCATGAGACATTAAACTGTGTTTCCTTGTCACTGTGGGTGTGATAAGATGAGAAGATGCTGTGGAGGTGGTCTTGGAGAAGCTACCATGTCTACATGCTACTCAGCTCCACTGTTGAGGCTTAAGAATGTGAAGAATGTCTCACATTCTTCATTTGGTGATCTGGTGGTATTGGAGTGTTCCATGATAACAATCTACAGAACTCCAACTCAAAAACATTGCTTAGCAGAGGATTCATTTTCTCTGACAACTATGACATTATTACTGTTGAATGATTAGTAAGCCATAGAAGATACAATGTAGAACCATGAAATGCCTCATTGTAATTCCAGCACTGAGGGAGACTGAGGCAGAGGAATCAACAAGTTTATGCCCAGTCTGGATAATTTAGCAACTCAGCAAAATTCTTTCCCAAATTTTTTTTAAATGGCTGGTGACAGCTCAGTTTGAAGGGTTTAAGTCCTACTCCTCAGTACCAAAATAGATAAATAATAAAACAACAAAAGTATCTTGATGTATTAATCAATTAGTTACTAACAGTCATTTACTAGGTGTCAGGCATTTTACATATATTTCATGTGAGCATCATAAGAGGGTTAGGGAGCAAGTTATATCACCCCCATTTTACTGAACATTAAGTTGGATAGCTGGATAATTTATGGAAGTTTTAACTCAGATCTGTTAGCTCAAAACCCAGCCTCTTTGTACCATATCTAGGAAGTAGATATAATATTGTTCTTAGTAATTTAAATTCTCAATCAAAGGGAAGATCTTAACATTTGAAGCAAAAAAAGTCTAGAGGACACAGACTCTTGAAAAATCTATTTTAGTTGACGCCAGGGGCAGGGGCAAGGGAGCACAATGCACAAAGACTTACATAAGATGTCCTAAGTTCACAGAACCCAGGTTCAAAGATGAGAAGGCAAACAGAGGAAAAGCAACAAAAAAAAATGCACTTTCGTTTTTTTATTTTTTTAAAGAGAATAGAAATTAGGGCTGGCAAGATAGCTCAGCGTTATAAACTGTCTGCTTAGGCAAGCTTTGGCAGGCGAGGGGACCATGGTTTGATCCCAGCACCACATTCCCTGTCAGCCCTCAGGGTGGGCTAAACCAACAACAACAAAAAAAGAGAGTAAAAATTAGAATTAAACCAAAAAATTACAAGTGATTCAAATTCTCACTTAAGAAGGTAATACGAATTTCATAGTATTTGTGTAATACATAGTGCTGGCTTCCAACCAGTTATTTATATTACTAGATGTACACATATAAAATTGGAAGAAGAAAAAAAGGAGGAAATGTATAAGAAATTAAGAAGAGAAAAAGTACAAACAGTTGAAAAAAGGACATGAAACAAATTAAAGTATTAACATTTTTTTTCATAAACCAGCAGAAATGCACAATACAGTTGTCAAAAGCATCCTGCTTACACACATAGATATAACTCTTTCCCTTACTCCCTCTCCTGCCCTTCCCTCAACTCAGGAACTCTTTCCTTTTGAATGCTCCTAGAAATATACTTTAAAATACTGAAAAGTCAAATCACAAAATGTGTTCACAAACAGTGGTAACCGGAGAAGAAACAAACTTATAAAATAAGAAGCGATGATTAAAGTAAATGGGAAAAGTCACAGAGGGCTGGCCAAAACATTTTATAGCCCACAAAACTTCTTTAGTTTTTTCTTTAAGGAAAAAAATATTGGGTTAGTTTCTTAATCCAATCCACTTCTAAATCCATCATTATTGAAACACATTGCTCAATTTTAGAAATATACTTTGTGATCATCAACCACCCTTATGGCAGAAAGAACAAGAAGCAGAGAAAGCAACCAAAAGTGAGAGTTAGTGGCAACTCCTTCTCCCCTATGTACCCACCCTCTGTGTGAACAGCACGGGCATCACAGCCCCCAGAACAGGCCTCAGTTGAACTCAGGCACACAGTGTCCTCTCAGATACCTGTTGTTGGCCAGTTCATCTCAGTGCACACACAGTATTACAAGTGGTATTTAATTTCTACAAAATAAGATAAAGACAGCCAGGCAATGAAATAGATATACTACCAAGGGAGATAGCTCAGCGGACTAAGAGTCTGCCTGGCAAGCCAAGGACCCAGGTTCAATCCCTGGTACCACAAGCTGGGCTAGCCCCACCCTGGGCACTCAGTGCCCACCACTGAAACTGGATATGGTGGCACACACCTGGAATCACATCACTGAGGAAGCTGAGGCAGGAGGATCACTATGAGTCCAAGCTGCATAGTAAGACCCTGTACGAAATACATAAATTAAAAAAAAAAATAGATATACCTTTTCGTGTTTGATACACAGCTTTTTAAATGTTTTAGCTTAAAGATGATTATTCTAGTAACCTTTATTCTTTTGCCACTAAAGTTAGGGGCTAACAGTGCTAGTGAACACAGTGTTATTTAGCCCAAAATGAGAGATGTGGACCTTTGTGTGCCACAGGCAACCACTGGATAGATTTCTGTACAGAATCACACCAAGTAGAACCCATTCAATCACTGTCAGTGTTTACCAGCATTCAAATGGGTAAGCATCATAATGACAACTGTTTTCTCTCATGGACCCATAAGAAAACAGGAGAATTCAACTTCAACCAAGACAACAAAGCCTGCTTGTGTCAGTGAAAAGTATAGTTGGATTTATTTAGAAGTGCAATCTTTGCAATGAAAAGTAAGACTACAGAAAAAAATCTGTAATCTAATGTCTGTAGGGAATTTCTGTTCTTGCTTTCATGAGATTATTATCATGAATAGCTGAGAATTCACTTCCCATTTTACTCAGATTTTCTAAAGTTCCAAACCCCACAAAATGAATTATACTTGACTTTTAAAATGAACTATATTCAACTGCCTTTATATAATAAAACAATACAAATCATTTGAATTGGTCATAGCTATAATGTTCTAGTTTACTTTAATTACATATTAACAATATATTAAAAATATATTAATTAAATAGGTTAGATGAAATACATTGTTCTGTCTTTTGATGATGGCCAATGATTTATGACAACAGTATGTAGTTAATACCTATCTTTGTTCCCCAAATATATTTGTATAAATGAACTCTCTATACTTCAAAACCCAATTTCACAAGGAAAGCATCTTTTAAATCTTACTGCTGTAAGCTCATTTTCCTAAACTGTTATTACACATAATAAGAGACTTGATTTGACAACTCCTGTAATAACACATTATCAATTTTACATTGAATCTTTCCATGTGAGAGAGAGAAAGTGTGTGTGTGTGTGTGTGTGTGTGTGTATTTACCTTAAATTCTTGTGATGGCAAAACCATTTTTCTCAAAGCTGATTGGTTGTACATGTCTACAACAGTGCTTAAATGTGATCTTGCTATGCCAAGGGTTCTGACAAGGAGGATTCTTTTTATTTTATGCCTTTTTGGTACTCAATATCACATCTTCATGAAGAATTTTTGTTTTGTTATTAAGAAATAAATGTATCTTGCTCCTTGGCTCTCCCCGACTTCAGTAATTTGTAGTCATTTCCACTACAGACCATTAAGAATCAATTTAAAGACAGACTAACAAACTTGAAGTAAAAATTTATTTTTTTATATATTGCAGCTTCTAACCAGCGTTGGGTGAGTATTAGAAATTATTAACATAAAATATAAAGTGCCAAATATATCTAACTTATACTGATTTCCTTATTGCATTCCTTAATCTTGGTTGTATAATCATTTTTGTAGACTAACCTGACAAAAGTTTAAACTCTTGGTTTATTTAGTGTTTGCTTTTCTCATAAGATTTTTCTTCCAAACTACCTAGACTTTAACATTGTACCTTTGTACATTTCTCCATAAAGATGTGAAGTTTTATCAACATTGCACTAGAAATATCTAAAACTACAATGCCTATGTCATTTTCTCTCTGATTCAGCTTTCATCCTAATCTTAAAGCAAAGAAGATTAATTTTGATGTTGAAGACCCTCTACTAAAGGCACGGTTAGATAAAATGACCAGTATGATGTGCAGCAGCTCAGCAGCAAGGCTTCTATTTGTCCCATTTATTTGTTCCCTTTCTTGCAGTTAAGCTCCTCATGCTGTCTTTATTTCTTCCCAAAGGCTTATGAAAGTTTTGGTGAAAAAATGTTGCTGCTTCAGTGCAGAAAGGAAGCCTCTTTTCCTAAGCTATATAATTTGGTGAGTATTTTCATTTATTTTCCAGGATCTAATCTAAGTATAGTTGAGTGCACAAAGCACTTTTCTATGTCAGAAGAACCAAAGAGTATCTATGTTCACAGATGAGTAAGAATTTACAGTCTTTGCATTTCATAGCAATCATTGAAGACTGTTTTCAATTTGAAAAAAAAAAAAATCACAAACTTTTATCCAGTCAGGTACTTTTAGAAGTATGAGGGATATTAAAAGTCATGTAAGATAATATACTAATCTTATGAAAGGGAAAATAAGTAGCATTTGATAATGAGTATTTGTAAAATAAAGTCACATCGTCTTCTCTGAGTATGAAAATTATCAAGAGTGGGTGTGACGCCCACAATAGAGACGAAATTGATGAATCAGGAGAGAAATTAAACATCTAAAGTTCCTCAGAATCTTGACTTATAATCTGAGGAATGGTTAGAAGGTAGAGCTACAGCAGCATTGTGTTTCCTGGCTTCCTTGTGCTACTGTAACCTGTATTACACACACTACTTTTAGCTGTTATTTAGCTACCTGAGAAATAAATTTACATTTACTGGTATTTCTTCTTATTGTCCTAACCAGTCCCTGAACAGAAGTGAGTTTTAAGGTAATTAATAATAATAATAATAATAATAATAATAATAATAATAATAATGAAATAGAAGGAAAATAGGATTTTCCCATCTGATTAGAATACAAATTAAGTCCTCTATAATGCCATGTTGTCTTTAACATCTTAAATAGTATAAAGTCCTAATTTTGGAATGTGCACTCATTTAAATTGTGATTATTCCATACAGTGAATGTAGTTGAATAATTCTATGCCTTTGTAAACTAACTTGCCACCTAGATATTCAAAACCTTAAATATTCCTGTTTTTTAGGTAACCTCCTAATTTCTAAATTCTACATTTTGGTGTCATAACTTTCTCAAGCATCATCTCTCTCTCTCTCTCTCTCTCTCTCTCTCTCTCTCTCTCTCTCTCCCTTTCTCTTTCCCTCACTCTTGCACTCTATCCTTCTCATCCTTCTTTTTTGAGGTAATAACTAATAGTTTCTTACCACTGAAAATAGCAGGAGACGCCCTTTAATTCTATACTGTCCTACATAGGTAGGCAGGCTAAGTAACTGCAGTGTGCCCAAGTATAGTTATCACATAGTCAAAAAATAACATTTAGTTTTGTATTCTAGGTACCAAATGGAAAAATGAAAATCCTCTTGGTATTTCTAGGTCTGCTTGGTAATTCCGCTGCCATGCCAGTGAGTATTTCTTAACCATTAAGCCTTTCTTTTGTGTTGTGCTATTGTATGGCCTGGGAACAATAATAGGACTAGTTTCAGCTGAGGCCTTCATTTGTCCTGTATTTCTTAGTTCCAGATGTACATGCCCCGAATGCCTGGATTTAGCAGCAAAAGTGAGGAGGTACGTATGCTCAGGACCAGAGAAGTTTTACAGAATCCACCCAACCACAGATGTTCATGAAAGATGAGTAAACTGACAAAATTTCTAATATCTGACATTTCTTAAAAAAGAAGGCAGAAAGATTTGAAAGTCCTAAGTGAGGTAAAGTAGTAATTTCTCTTGGCATAATCCTACCTATGTGCTTTAATACTGCTTTCATAAACAATATCATAAAATGTGTATTTATCTTAAAAATAGATACTAGCTTCTTGGCTAACTTTGTTAACTAGCAGAACCAGCCACTTGTATCACATGTTAGAAGGTGCTTAAGTATACAGATATCTTTTGTATAACTCATACAAGGGATCATTAGCCAAATTCAATACACATCAGAAAGAATCATCTTATTGTAGAATTATCTTGCTCTCAAATGTTGAGCACCAGACAATTACAACAGAATACTCAGAACTTCAAAGTATATTTGTTATTTTTTTTTTACTATTCCATGTTGATTCTTCTCAAAATAAAATTCTGAGTTAAAAAGACCCAGAAATTTTTCAAGGCATATTTATTATACATTCATGTATAACTACTAAGAGAGGATGACCACATTCCTTAAGGTCAGAAACTCAACATTAATGCTAATCACCCGTCAACTAAAAAGTACTTCACTGTAGGTCACATTAATGATTTCCTTTCATTGCAGATGATGCGCTATGGTCAATTCAACTACATGCATCCCCCACCTGTAAGTTCTTCATTATATTATTTCTGAGAATTTATTGGTTTACACCCAGAGAACTGCACTGTAACGTTTGTCTTAGATAACAGACACAGTAGACAGCCAGGTGTTTATAATATAATCAGAAAAAATATTCAAGGACAGAAAATCATTTCACTTTTCCCCTCACACCAAATTTTCTTTTCATTTATTACTAGTATTCTTTCCCTATCAAAATCATTTATTAATTATAAAGATTATGTATATCCAAGAAAAATTGATTTGGGGAAAAGATCACAGAAAACAGTTCTACAAGTAATGACAACAAAAATAGCATACTAAACACTATTGAAGAGGTAATTTTAATATTTTTGAAAGGTAACACTAACATTTGTTATTCCTGGTTACTGCTAATTCTTAGAACAAGTTAATATGTGAATCCAGTGTCAGTTGGCTCTTTTGGTATAATTTTTCTGACAAAATTTTATTATGGCCCAAAAATACAATATGTGACTTCTGACTTCTGCAACACGATTATGACAGCCATTGGGCAAAGGGTTTTTTTCTTAATCCTTTCATTTGATTAAGGCCATTCTCATTTGAAGACTCTTGCCTAAAATCATCATTTTCAGTATTCTCTTCCTCAACTTTTGATTGGCCCCACTTTTTCAGATCCTCTTCTTGCTTTTAGTGCCTTTGACAATGGGTTGACATTTTCACCAACTTAATTTTCATAATATCCTGAACTTGAATTTTCATAACCTTTGCACTACACTATATTGTGAGTAATCATCCAATAGAGACTAGTTAATGAAGATTAGAGATAGACTGGCACTAAATCTTAGAGCAAATGTTTAAGTGGAGATTGACATTGTTATATTGATGTCAATTCATAAATTTTCAAATTATAAACTACTTTTGTTTTTCTGTCCAATTTTGTAATTGGGAGATCCTGATAACCAAAGCACAATCCAACAGATCCACCTATAGCCAGGAAGCACAGAAACATTGTAAGGTTATATATACAAGCAATTTTTACTCTCTTTTCTTCTTTTTTTTTTGGTTTTGTTCTTTTTGTTGTTGTTTTCTTTTCTATTGTGCTTTATAGCCTTACATCTTTACTTTCTTTCTGTTTTTTCTTCTCTTTATTCAGCTTAGTGCCAGCCACGAGTTTTGAATTTTGACATCAAATTCCCTGTAACCTAACCTAGTATACTCCTTGAGTTAGATTTCAGAGTTAGAAATCATCAAATTCTTAAACTGAAATTTCTTACTGAACTGTACCTTTTGGTTATTTCTAGAAGACAAGTTCCTATTAGGAAGATAACAAACAAAGTTTTATTGCTAATTCAAGTTTCACAAGGTTTTTAAGCTTCTTGATTGGATTTAGAGGATGAGGTGTATAAAGCTCAACCTGAGGGCGACGTCACAGTTTTTGCTGCTTTTTTCAGATGGGACCTATGGGCCCTTATGGAAGTGGTTTTCAAATGCCTCCACCATACCCACACTACCCGATGCCCCCCATGTGGCCCCACCCACTACCCAGTGGATGGCAGAACCCCCCAGGACCTCAACACCAAACCAAGACTGATCCAACCCAGGAGACCCAGAAGCCCAACCAGACTCAGCCCCAGAAGCCACCAGAAAAACAGCCTTCAAATCAGCCACCACAAGACCCACCCAAGGGCAAGGCAGAAACCCAGCCATCACAGGTGAGGCTTGCCCAGGAAATCCCAAGTCAGAATCATGAAAAGGAGATCTGGACACCCAGGCTATACTGCACACATGCTTCCCGCAAAATGCAGTGCAGATAGCCCCCTGTGATAACATGATATTTAGTTTTGACATTTATCCAAAACTTCCTAACAAATCAAATTTTAAAAATTACCTAAATATCATTTCTAAAAAGACCCTTTCACTAGGCATGGTGGTTCATGCCCAGCATTCTCAAAGGCTAAAGTAGTCAGATCACAAGTTTGACCCAATGCAAGTAACTTAAAATTTAGTGAGACACTACCTCAAAATAAAATTTTAAAGGGTTGGATAGTGGCTTAGTTTGAAGGTTCTGAGTCCAATTCCTCAGTGCCACATATGCACAAAAAAAGACATTTTTAAAATATCGAGCCAGTGCATTACAACAAAGTGACAGCAAGTGTAAGAGCCAAGAAACAAACTGACAAAAGGCATAGTGACACACACCTGTATTCCAAGAACTTGGGAGGCTGAAGCAGGAGGACTGCTGCAAGTTTGAGGCCAATGTGGGCTACACAGTGAGTTCATAGCCAGTCTGAAACTATATAGCAATACTCTGTCTCAAAAAAACAAAAAATTAAGACTTGACATGGTGGCACACACCTGTAATCCCAGTACTTGGAAGCTGAAAGCAGGAAGATTACAAGTCTGATACATGTAGTAAGACCCTGTACATCCTGTACTAAATACATTAAAAAAGATAGAGAAGAAAAGAAAAGAACACCTATAATCCCAGAATTTAGGAGGCTGAGGCAAGAGTATCATTGCAAGTTTGAAATGAGCCTGGGCTACAAAGTGAGCTCAAGGCCATCCTAAACTGCATAGCAAGACACTGTCTCAGAAAAGAAGGAAGACAGAAAGGAAAGAAGGAAGGAAGGAAGGAAGGAAGGAAGGAAGAAAGGAAGGAAGGAAGGAAGGAAGGAAGGAAGGAAGGAAGGAAGGAAGGAAGGAAGGAAGGAAGGAAGGAAGGAAGGAAAAAAGACTTAAATGTTACCCCCCAGCCTTATCAGTTTATTGCAGTGGGCAAGTCACATCACCTTTCTAAACAATGATCTCTCCATTAATAAAATGACTTGTCCCTAAGTCATTTTGAGACTTGTACTTTGACACTTGAAATAGCTGTCCTGAAATTAGCATTGCTTCTACTACTTCAGGATGACATAAGTGTAGTCCTGATGCAAAGCAAGTTGTACAAACAACTTCTCAAGAAATCACCTCTGTGAAGCTTCAAAAATACTTCAAAAACTATTTTTAAAAATCCTTCCAAAAAATGTGATCATTCATTATCACATACAGGTACAGGAAATACAAAATCCAATAAAAAGATACCCTTGGATTTGAACCCTGATTTCAGTCATTCCCCAGTCATGAGATTCTTGAGCAAGTATAGCTTTGCTGACCCTCAGATTCTTGAGTAAAATGGGACTAATAACAGAACATATCTTTCATGGTTAACACTCAGCACAGTGCTTCGAAATAACTGTTCAATAATAGTAACTATTATTATTGTCTCTTCCTTTAAAATACACACACACACACACACACACACACACAAGGAGAGGAGAATTTAATGCAAAAGGAAATATAGACCAAGTTTCAAATAACTATATTCAGTTCATTTCACATTGTTTATTTTTCTCACTTTCATATAACTCTAATTCTTTCTCTCTAGCCATTCCCACCATTCAACAATGGGCTATACCCCTTTCAACAACCCCCATGGCCAATTCCACAGGTAAGAAAATTTTTTGTATACTATCAATAAAAAATATTTTAGCATATACCTTACGTTAATATATACTCACACACTGCAATGGAATGCACTAAACAAATGCATCAAAACAAATGCAGGAGTGCACCAAACAAATGCATCACAGCAGTGATCATCTAGAAAATGAAATTTTCTGCACTTCCCATTTAGACTAACCTATGGCATGGAAACCACCTAAATCATCTAATGGCTACTAGCAGCTTATTAGTAAATTAATGTTAAAGGGTGCTACTTCATTACTATCCCTCCATTTCCCTGACAGATTATGAATACAACACTTATTTTCACTTAATGTAATGGGAAAATTAAAACAAAATAAAGTTTGAAAACCATAAAGTCAGATTTGACTAGACTAAGACCTTTCCATGATGGCAGCGTTGTTTCTAATCACAGATACATCCTTATAATCTTGCGAAATAATACTTATAAAAGAATTTTCATAGTTTAAAACTATTAATTTAAAACAATACTGAGATAGTATTATAGGCATTAAAAAAGACATGGCAAACTATTTGAACTAAAGAAATAGTAAAGGCGAGTAGTGGCTTACGTTTAAAAAAAAACTAAAACAGCATCAAGAAACAGTTGTTTGTTTACTTTTGGCACATGTTACTCTTGTCTACAACTCTAGAACAAAAAGGGCCTCTTACCAACAAGGAACAATTAATTTCAAAGAGTAAGAGTTCCTTATAGTATTTTGCCTTACAAGAGTGACTTCCAGGCTGGGTATTGAACTCAGTGGCACACTACCCACCTGGCACAAGGTCCTGAGTTTGATGCCCAGTACCAAAAAACAAAAAAAAAAAGTGGCTTCCTTTTACAGTCATACTGAGTTAAGGAACCTAAGGTGATTCCAGGTAAAGATTTTAAAAGCAGCATGACTCACATGCTAGAATAACATGAATCTCATCTGTACAGAACTTTTTGAAATTTTATAAGAATATATATAAACAAAAGAACAAACAATCCAATCCAGAAAGAGACCTATAATCTGAGCAGACATTTCTCCAAAAAAGAAGTTCAAGTGGATAATAAATGTGTGGCAAAAATTCAATGTTATTAGCCATTAGAGAAATGCAAATCAAACAACAATGCGCCTCAATCATTACTCCACTGAAAATGGCTATTATCAAAAACACAAAAACAAAAAATCTTGCTACTAATAATATAGGAAAAGGAGAATTTTATACACTGTTGGTGAAAACATAAATTACATGGCAATGGTACTATAGAAACAGTGTTAAGCTTCCTCAAAAACTAAAAAGCATAATGTCCATATGATCACTTTTGGCCATATACCCAAAGGAACAGTCAGCATCCAGATGAGACCCCAGCCCATCATGTCTATAGCATTCACAGTAGAGTCAGACTAGGGCTTGTCCACAGATGAACAGATAGAAAAATATGGTATCTAGACATAAGGAAGTACTTACCATAAAGAACAAAATGTCATTTGTGGGCAAATGGAACTAGAGGTCATCACACTAAGTAAAATAATTCAAATCCAGAAAGATAAATATTATAATTTTTCTCACATGTGAAAATAAAAGTTTAAAAGATGACCTAAAAGTAGTAGACTATAAGAGAAAGGTGAAAGGGGACTAGAGGAAAGAGAGAAAGAGAGGTTATGCAAGGGCAGTTGGAAGAGAGGTACAGCAAAAACACAGCATCAATATACGCATGATGGAAATCTCACAGTGAAAACCATCAATATATATAATTAATATGCATAATAATTATAATTTAAACATAATTTTTTTTAAAAAAGGATGCATAAGGGAACCAAACTGATTTTCTAAGTTCTCCCACTTTGTGACAGTTTGTGAACAGAAATTCACCCTCCAAATTTGGTTAGAAAAATTGATCTCACATTTGAAGAAAATATTTTAAAATAACATCAATATTTAATTTAATTATTAGATGTCTATGGATTGTTTGTTTGTTTGTTTGGCAGAACCAGGGATTGAACTCAGGCCCTTGTGCTTGCTAGGGAAGCACTTATTCTAAATAGCCATTTCCCTGGCCCTCTATGTTTGTTTGAATTCTAATATCACTCAAATCAATCTTTCTCTTTCCTCCCCTCCCCCACTCCTCTGTCTCTCTGAGATGAGGATGGGAATGGGGATATGCCTGCCAGAGGTAGTGGGTGGGCCAAACAAGAGATTCAGCTACCCAGGGTATTTTTAATAGGACAATCTAGGGCTCAGCTGAAGTCTTCAAGTTTACCAGCATTTACTGACAGATTATAACTCTTACTAGTTAGTGAGAGATAATGACTCAGAAGCTAAAAGCTCAAATTACTAACACCCAATTCCTAACTTGAGCTAATTTAACACCCTCAGTCTTACAAACAAATGGCAGGTAGAAAGTGGTTTTCTCTTTGTGTTCATTGTGTTTTTCACCTTCCAGAGAATGCCACCTCCAGGTTATGGACGCCCAACACTCAGCAATGAAGATGGAGGGGTAAGCAAATAAAGCTACATTTCTCACAAGGAATGATAATCTATTAGCCTCTGTTTTTTTTTGATCAACATCTAATAAGAAAGTTAAAAAATTAACACATGAACTTTCCATAGCATCTAAGCCTTACAAAAAGAAAAGTGAAACAAATCAAACCAGTGGTTCCTCACTTCTGCTCTAGAAGGATTAAAAGATATCTCTCACATGCCTGCTTTAAACAATGAGAAGCAGAGAAGAAAGTTAAGAGCAGCTTTGAAAGTTACCCTCATAAGTAAATTTCAAAATTTGCTATACATATAAATTGAAGCCTACAGAAGATTCAATCACCTTGTAAGTTAATGGATAAAATGGTCCCAGAGCTCAGTTCTTTTGATACTTTGCCTACCAGCTTTTTACTATATCACACTAAGAAACAATCATATGTATATCATAGAGTGATATGCCCTTAAAATATTCTAGCACTGAAGCCAGGCATAACAGTGCACACCTGTTATCCCACCACTCAGGAGGCAGAGGAGAAAGACCACCAAAAGCTGAAAGCCAGACTGGGCTACATAGTTAAGGCCAGCCTGAACTATACAGTGAGAGCTTCAACAAAACAAAACAATTAATTTTATTAATTATTTCTAGCACTACCCCTGGCGTGGTGCATCTAATCTCCCTGGTTTTGCTTGCTTTTGTCCCTAGGATTTGCCCACTTGATTTTCCTATGCAAAAGTTTTAAGTAAAAACATGGTTTCACCACAGTTTTCTAATATCTCATACAGTGAGGTACTATCCAGGGAAACAACCGGGAAAGCAGAAACCTGGGTTGATAACTAAGAACCCTGGCAACTAAGTTGGTAGTGGGGCCTGTTTCTTAGATATAGAATATTGAGAAGGGCTTTTGGTAGAAATTAGCCCAATAAGCTCTTTGAAGCAACCTTGGACTTCGTCCTCTGGAGATGGTGCTGTGGAGCAGAGGTACACCTTTTTGGGTCATTAGCATGTACCAGGTAGAAAGGATAAGTATGCCACAGGTTGTTCAAGGCAGATAAGGTGAGAACAGAGAAATGAGGAGGCCAGAGGGTGGAACAAAAAATGAAAATTTATAAATAATAAATTTAAACCCAGATTTAAGATGTAGGCCAACTGATTAAAAACAGCACCAGAAGAGAAAACCAAGGGTGTAGAATCATAGAAACGAAGGAGACATCAAATTTCAAGAAAGCACAGCCAATGGTGTTAAAAGAAGCACGTAGCTGATAAGATTTCCCTATTACATTATAAATTTCTACATAATTCTATGAGAGGCAAGATCTGTACTAATGGTGGTTGGACAGGATATTATGTCGGCTTCTAGTACTACGGTCATCCACTAGGAAAATAATTATTGAATTTTTTATATAATTCAGGTATAAAAAAATAAGATAAGTAAGCAGCTACACTCTTAATTCACTGATAAGAGATATCTGCTAAAATAATATCTGTAAATATAATATCATGTATGCACCTTGTACAATACCAAAACGTTATGAAAACAGTTTGCAATGTATTAATTTATTGAA
>PVKA01038179.1:0-20441 GCA_004027165.1 Ctenomys sociabilis | reverse complement strand
AGTAGAATAAGCATTTGCCTGGCAATTACAAGGGCCTGAGTTCAATTCCCGGTACTAAAAAAAAAAAAAGAAAAAGAAATATTAGAAGTGAACCAAACTTTTTTGTTTTTTGGTTCTGGGAATCATGCTTGCCAGGCAGGCTCTGTGCCACTGAACTGTATTCCAGGCCTCAAGTGCAAATAAACAACTTAGTGGTAGGTCTCAAACTTCTACAAAAAGAAGAGCAGACTAAGCCAAAAGCTCGGACCAGGGAGGAAATTATAAAGATAAAAGCAGAAATTAATTCATTGGAGATGAAGAAAACAATACAAAGAATGAATCAAAGAGTTCATTCTCTGAAAGGTTAAATAGGGGCTGGGGAGATGGCCCAGTAGAATAAATGCTTCCCTGGCAAGTGCAAGGGCCTGAATTCAAATCCTAGGTCCTGCCCCACCCCCCAAAGAAACAAAACCCAGAGTGTTGGGGGCCAGGGAGATGGCTCAGTGGAATAAGTGCTTCCCTGGCAAGTACAAGGGCCTGAGTTCAATCCCCAGTTCTGCCAAAAAACATAAAGGGCGGGAGTGGGGGGGACCTCAAATACATGCAATTAAGAATGAAAAGAGTGAAATCACAATGGACCCTATAGAAGCTCAGAAGATAATCTACACCTGATTTGAAATCTTTTTTGTTTTTCTTCTTCAGGACTGGGGATTGAACTCAGGCCCCTGTGCTTGCCAGGGAAGCACTTCTTATTCCGCTGAACCATCTCCCCAGCCCTGAAAACTTGTATTCTAATAAAGATAGAAAATGCAGGGGCTGGGGAGATAGCTCAGTGGAATAAGCTCTTGCCTGGCAAGCATAAGGATCTCAGTTCAAGCCCAGCTCTGCAAAAGAAAGAAAATGCAGAAAAAATGGACTGATTGCTAGATACATATGAATTACCAAAGCTAAATCAAGAAGATAGAAAAATCCTCAATAAACCACTATCAAAAATTAAAACTGAAGATGTAATAAACCTACCAACAAAGAAGCCCAGGCCCTGATGAATTCACTAAAAAATTCTTCAAGAAATTTAGAGAAAACCTAACACCACAACTTCTCAAACTCTAATGAACTTCAAAAGGAAGCAATACTCTCATTTTTGGAAGCAAGCATGACCCTGATATCAAAATCAGAGGACCCAGCTAAGAAAGAGACTTACAGGCCACTCTGTAATGAACATAGATACAGATATCCTCAGTAAGATACTGACAAACACAGTGCACTAAATCAAGGAGGTTATATACCATGACCAAGTGAAATTTATCCCAGAGATGGCAGGGATGGTTCAACATATGTAAATCAATCAGTGCAATACATCATATTCACAGAGTCAAGGACAAAGTCATATGATCATCGCCATAGATGCAGAAAAGGCTTTTACTGGACTCCAGCACCTATTCATAATAAAAACTCTACAAAAAATTGAAGTGGATGGTCTTTACCTCAACCTAATAAAAGCCATCTATGACGAGCCAACAGCCAACATCATACACATGACCAAAAACCAAAAATTTTCACTCTAAAATCAGGAACAAAACAAGGATGTCTTCGATAGATAGATAGATAGATAGATCTTTCTCCTTGTCTTTTTGAGACAAGGTTTCACTGTTCAGGCTGACCTTCAACTCACTGTGTAGCCCAGGCTGGTCTCAAACTCACAGCAATCCTGTCTCAGTCTCCACAGTACCAAGTGCACCAACATGCTTAGCCACTATAGCCACTCTTACTCAACATAGTCCTAGAAACTAGCCAGAACAATAAGAAAAATAGCATGGGGTGGGGGGAGACAGACCTGAAGATCAGTGGAGCAGATGAGAAGATGCAGAAACAACTCTAGACATACTCAGCCAACTTATCTTTGACAAAGGTGCCAAACACATTCACTGCAACAAAGATAGCCTAGGGGCTGGGGAGATGGCTCAGTGGAATAAGCGCTTCCCTGGCAAGCACAAGGGCCTGAGTTCAATCCCCAGTTCTGCAATGGAAATATTAAATCTGCTGGAAGATAGAATATATAGAGCTCTTAAAGATGTTGGTGTAGGCAAAAACTTCTTGAATAAAACCCCAATTGCACAAGAACTATCAAAAAGAATCAATAACTGCAATCCACTAACAGTGAAGAGACAGCCCACATTGTAGGAAAAAATGTTTGCCAGCTGTTCCTCAGAAAAAGCATCACTAACAAGAACATAAAAACTAAAAAAAAAAATCAGACCTCCCAAATTTAAAGACCCAATCCTAGCAGGCCTGCCCATTAGCTCAGCTGTTTAAGTTCCTGCTTTAGCAAAGCAGTCAGGCTCAGGATTATCTGGGTTTGATCCCCAGATCCTCATGCCTCACCAGGCATGCCCTTAAAGCATCCTGAGCCAGCCTCCCCCCCAAAAAAAATCCTAAAGACCCAATCCAAAAATGGGCATCTGGGGCCAGAGAGGTTGTTCAGTAGATTAAGCACTTGCCTGATAAGTTCAAGGGCCTGACTTCAGTCCCCCCCCGGGGGGGGGGGGGGGAAATGGGCATTTGAGATTCCATCTCATCCTTGAAAGAATGTCTATCAAAAAATCAACTAATAACAAATTGCTGGAAGGGTTGTGGGGGAAAAGGAGCCCTGTTGGTAGGAGTGTAGTCTGCTGCAGTCACTGGAAATCAGTGTGAAGATTCCTCAAAAAACTAGGATTAAGGGCCAGGGAGATGGTTCAGTGGAATAAGTGCTTCCCTAGCAAGCTCAAGGCCTGAGTTCAAACCCTGGTTCTGCCAAAAATAAAAAATAAATAAATTAAATAAACTAGGATTAGAGGTCTCATTTCACTCATTCCCTGCTGGATATCTTCCCAGAATTATAAACCTCAAACCACAGTGATATATTTGCACCCATGTTTATAGCAGCACTATTTGTCATGGCGAGGTCTTGGAACAACCCAAATGCCCATCAATTGAGAAATGGATGAAACACATGTGTTTTTATGTGATGGATTATTAGCCATGAAGAAGAATAAACTGAAGGCTTTTATAAGTAAATGGATGCAACTTGAGGCTATATCCAAAAGTGAAATAAATCAGGTGCACATGTGTAAACCTGGTATTGTCACTTTAGTATGAGAAGCTGAAATAAGACCCAAAATGTATAGTAGGTATTGTAAAATGGAAAGACACTGTTCAAAAGGGAAGGAAAGGGCCGGGGAGATGGCTCAAGGGAATAAAAAAGCACTTCCCTGGCAAGTGCAAGGGCCTGAGTTCAATCTTGGTTCCACCAAAAAAGGGGAGGGGGGGGGGGAAACTAGAATGGAAGAATTTAGGAAAAAAGGAAGGGAAAGTGAAAAAAATACAGATAAGATGGTTATACTACTAATTTCTCTTCAATGAAAAGGTTTGTGCTAATGTTTGGATAATTAAATGTCAATATATTCTGAGTAAAGATAATATAGAATGTATGAGACATTGTTATCCTATTTTGCATTTTCTTAGGGGTTTTCTTTAAAATTTAAAAAAATAATATAAAAAATTTTAATGAAGTAAAATTGGCACAAGAGCCTGAGTTCAGTCCCTAGTTCCACAAAAAGAGAGAGAGAGAAAGGAGCAAGGCTCAATGGAGTAAAGTGCCTGCAAGTAGGCAGGGGCCAGGGTTCAATCCTCAGGCTCCTTGCCAGCCCCATCCCTGGGGCATGCTGAGATGGCAATTGAGACTGGGCGTGGAGGTGGTGCACCCTGTAATCCCAGCTTTTGGGAGGCTGTAAACAGGAAGATCACTAGTAGTGAGACCCAGAACACCCTGTAGACCTTTCTCTAAAAAAATACAAAAGAGAGGAAGGGGAACTCTGTCCTCTGAACTGTTTTGCACTAAGGAAAGATACTTGGCAGTCCTACCAGCTTAGAGGAAGACATGTCCCCTCAGGCTTCATTTTGTTTTGTTGGTTGTGTTTTGAAATGACCTCCCATGAAGTCCAGGCAGGCCTCCAGGTGAGATTAGAGCCCTGCAGAAGCTTTCTGAGGGGAAAGCTGACACTGATGGGCACCAAGGCATGTTTGCCCCTTGGCCTTGCCAGGCCCCTCATCTCTGACCCACCTGACCTCATCTTGCTCAGTCTGCTTGGTAAACATCTTTGTTGACTCCAGGATGGTTTTCCTTATTAGCTCCAGCGGATGCACCAAGTGAGTCACTGTTTGGCCAGTTCAGAAACTCATCCTGTCCAGAGCCACCACACACCATAGAGAAAGGTGAGCTGTGGATCCATTTATCAAATAAATAGAATAAGACTCAGAGTAAGTATAACCCTGGGTAATACAAATACACAGGGTGAATGTGTGTATGTGGAATGAGGGATCCAATCTAGGGTGGCCACACCATGCAAAAGTTGGACAGTGTGCTCCACCACTGAGCTATACCCCTTATCCAGTGAGGTTTTTTGGTTTGGTTTTTTGGGACAGACTCCCCCACCCCCATGTCATTCAGGCTGGTCTTGAACTCACTTTGCAGCCCAGGCTGGCCTCAAACTCATGAGACTTCTCCTGCCTCAGCCCCCCAAGTGCTTGGGATTACAAGCAAACACCATCATGCTGGCAGCATTGGTTTTTGTCTTTTTTTTTTTTTTTTTTTAATTAGTAGGAAAAGCTTTCTGCGATTTAAACTGTAGGAATACCAGAAACCCCTCAGTAGGGATATTGCATAGCAAAGGAGAAAATCCCAACATTCTTTAAGCATTTCTGTTCATAATTCCATAGAATTGTCTCTTTACTAATGAAATGTCTTCTAGAATTTAGCTCCTTCAGGAAATATCACTGTCAGCTGTCAGCATGGCTGCTGCTTTGTCCTGGGTTCATTAGTAGAGTTTAATGTTATGACTGTGTGTATAATTTTTCCCCTCTGGTTTTTTTCTTCTCACAGGTATTTTTCAAATTTGGCTTGATTTAAAGACCACTGATTTTAGGGCCAGCTCAATAGCTAAGGTGCTTAGGCAGACATAGGATTTGATCCCCAGCATGCCATGGCCCTGGAGCACACTGAGAGGGTGATTGAGACAGGCTGAAAAACAGGAGGATCACTAAGTCCTGATCTTTGTAGTAAGACCCTGTAGACCCTGGGGGGGGGAGGAGATTGAGATTGAAAGGGCTGGGAGATGGCTCAGTAGAATAAGCACTTCCCTGGCAAGTATAAGGGCTTGAGTTCAATCCCTGGTTCCATCAAAAAATAAAAATAACAGATTTAAAAAAAAAAAAGGCTGGGTGTGATGGTGCACACCTTAATCCCAGCAAGCAAAAGGCTGAGGCAGGAGAACTGACATTAATTAGTTCAAGGCCAAACTGAGCTACATAGTGAAACCCTGTCTCAAGAAAAGCAAAAAAAGAATTTTGTGTATATATTTCTGCACTCATTTCTGCTCAGACTATAAGATTTAATGGCTCATTTTATGGAGTTCACCAGTGCCAAGCATGAGCTCAGTGTCTGGAGAAATGAAGCTGCTGTGAAGGAAATGGCCTGCCTTGGCCGCCAGCTTCTGTCAGAACACACACAGGCCCTATATGACTCCATCGGTCTGTGGCCACTAGGAAGCAGCCTCCACTGGGCCCTGATGGTGTTTTTGGCCTGAAGAGAATGTTCCATGCAAGCCTTAGCCAAAGTCCACTTTCTAAAACCCAGGCCCCCATCCCGGCAGTTTAAGTGGCTGAGATCGGTGTTGCCTTTGCAGATGCTGCTGTCTTCCTGTGATGGCAAGAGCCAAAGCATTAGGCCGAGGCCACTGCAGCCAGAGGCCACCAAACTGGGGAGCAGCTTCCAAGCAGAAAGCTGGTGTGCATGTGCTCCCCCCTTCAGGGGCTCAGGCCGCTCTTTCCATAGAAACTAAGCCTTTATCCTAAGGGAATGGGTGAGTGTGGAAGGAGTCAAGGTGCCTTGGATAGAATGTCTTTATTTTCCAGAAGGTTGGGTTATTTTGGGTGTCTTTTCTTTTCTTTTTTTTTTTTTTTTTTTCCGGTGGAACCGAGGATTGAATTCAGGCCCTTAGAGCTTAGAGCTGGGCGTGGTGTGCATGCCTGTAATCCCAGCACTCGGGAGGCTAAGGCAGGAGGATTGTTGTGAGTTCGAGACCAGCCTGAGCTACAAAGTGAGCTTAAGGCCAGCCTGAACTGCATAGTGAGACACTGTCTCAAAAAGACAAAAAAAAAAAAAGAATTCAGGCCCTTGCACTTGCCACAGAAGTGCTTATTCTACTGGACCATCTCTCCAGCCCCTCTTTTATGTGTCATATTGAAAAATAATAGTCGATTTTTGCTTCTCATACTTGTGAAAGCCTTAAACCTAAATGTGTCGACCAGCTGTGGCTGACTTCTTTTGTAAGGCTGTCCAGGTGGACCCAAAGTAAAACTTAAACTGGGAGTAGGGTACTCACCTGCAGTCCTACACTGAAGAGGCTGAGGCAGGAACATCACTGCAAGGCCATCTGGCATACAAAGTGAGTTCAAGGCCTGAACTACATAGCAAGACCCTGTCTCAAAAAAAACCCACCCACATAAATCTTAAGAACATGGTCCAAGTGAAAGGAAAATTCTGCAAGGAGATAAGTCAGGGTGCAGGCAGTCACTTGAGTTCAAGTTTTACTTAAAACCAGAAGGCCAGCAAGGCTGGGGGTTATAACTCAGTGGAAGAGCAGTAGCCTAGTTCAGTCTCTGCACTGCAACAGAAAAAAGAAGTTGGGTCCCCAAAACAAGTGAAAGGAAGCCGGGCGTGGTGGCACAGGCCTGTAATCCCAGCACTTGGGAGGCTGAGACAGGAGGATTGTTGTGAGTTCGAGACCAGCCTGAGCTACAAAGTGAGCTTAAGGCCAGCCTGAACTGCATAGTGAGACCCTGTCTCAAAAAGACAGGGGGCCGGAGAGATGGCTCAGTAAAATAAGCACTTTCCTGGAAGCGCAAGGGCCTGAGTTCAATCCCCGGTTCTGCAAAAAAAAAAAAAGAAAACAAGTGAAAGGGGTTAGAAATCAGACAGTTTTTGTGGCCCCATACTGGGGAGGAAGGAGCAGGATGGTAAGTGGAAAGAGGCGCACGGGAACCTTCGGGGGTGGGAGCATTCCCTGTTGACTGCAGGGCGGGTCACATGGAAGCTTTCAGAGCTATGCTTAAGATCTAACATATAATTATACCTCAATTTAGAATATATATGGCACAGTAGAATAAACCGGGGTCTGGATATTGGCACGATTATGTGCTAGTACCAGCTCTGCCACTGACTTCCTCTTTGTGTGTGGAGCAATATTTCATCCCACACTCCTGACCTCCACTTCCTGAAATGAAGTTCCTACAACTAGGATATGGATTTTTCAACTGTAAGATAGGATGGCAAATGAAAAAAATTTTGAGACAAAGTCTCACTATGGCAAGCACAAGGGCCTGAGTTCAATCCCCGGTTCCACCACTAAAAAAAAAAAAAAAAAAAAAAAAAAAAAAAAAAAAAAAAAAAAAACTAGGTCTGGCTGAAAATCCTTAATTGGCTTGACAGTGTGAAAGTTTCCTCTAGCAAACTGCCCATTGATGCTGTGACATCCATGTGGCTTCCATCATCTTGGGGACAAGGAAAGGCTAGCAAGAGCTTTGGCCTCTTGAGTTTGGTCCTGGACATGTTGCCTGTGCCCTGATGAAGCAGCCATCAGCATTTGGAACTAAGCCTGTCCAGCACTGTTTTTCAGTAAGAGAAAAATCACTCCAGGCAGGAACCTGGGCTGCCAAAGGCCGTCTCAAGCACGTGCTCCTTGCACTGGGCCCCATTCTCGCAGAGGAAGTGCTCACAATGGACACAGTGATGGTCCTTTGCTCAAGCAGCCAAGAGAATGAAGGGCGCATTGAAACCCAGTGAGTCTCCATGGAGAGGGGCAGCAGGGGGCCCCAGGTGGTGAAACCAGCCTGACAACTAGTGGCTACAGCCACTCCCAGCACCTGTCTTCAGCTCAACAACAGCCTTCTGTGCAGCCTCAGGAAATCTCTGAGAAATGATATGGGGCAGCCCAGGCTTCCTCAACGATAGACACACGCTCAAGTCTAGCTCACACTCTTTGCTTTTACTTAGAGTTTGTTAACTGAGAGGATGAAAGTTTTAGGCCCCTATCCCTTCCAAACACACATGCATTTGTCCCTTTGCTTTCGTATGTATGTATGTATTTATTTATTTATTTTTGAGAGAGGGGGTTGGTCTCCATATAGTTCAGGCTCACTTTGAACTTCCTATGAAACCCAGGCTAGGGGTCAGGGAGATGGTTCAGTGGAATAAGTACTTCCCTGGCAAGCACAAGGGCCTGAGTTCAATCCCTGATTCGTCCAAAGGAAAAAAAAAGAAACCTATGCTGGCCTTAAACTTGCCCCAACCCTCCTGCTTCAGCCTCCAGGTGCTGGGATTACAGGCATTTGCCATCATGCCTGGCACCTTTTTAAATGTTTGCTTCTTATGGACTATTTTGACTCACAGTGAATGCTTTTTTTTTTTTTTAATTCCTTTATTACAGTGTCTCGCTACACATCACGGATTCTTTTTTGCGGGGTGCGAGGGTCAGCTCAGCCCTCCCTGGGGGGAGGGGCGGGCATGGTATGTGGTGCTGGGGCTCGAACCGCGGTCCCTGAGAGGCGCTTTAGACCGCTGAGCTATCTTGCCAGCCCAAGTGAATGCTTTTTCAGCTAGACTTTTCTTCTTTTTTTTTTTGAGACAGGATCTCACTATGCATTTTTAAGCTGCCCTCTAATTTATTTTTTAGCAGAACCAGGGATTGAATTCAGGCCCTTGCGCTTACCAGGGAAGTGCTTATTCCACTGAGCCATCTCCCTGACCCTACCCTCTAACTTGTGGTGATCCTTCTGCCTCAGCCTGCGCTACCACACCTAGCTGGTATTTGTAGTGTGCTTCTTTCTGTTCCTCAGCTCGTCCAGTGCCACTGTGAATGTCCTATCCTAGCACATCAGTGACTATCAGGTGGAGAAATCAGCCAGAGAAGTCTGTCAGCAGCAGGGAGGGAGAGGGTGCATGCACCTGGCTGCCAGTGCTCACTCACCCACGCTGAGGTCCAGATGGCATGGCCCAGCCCAGCCATGATCATCGGTGAAGGACATGGGCTGTGTGATCTGAGTAGCAATGGCCCCACATCCTTCTGTGGAAACCCCAACTCCTAGGTGGTGGTACTAGGAGGGGATGTGGTCCTGATGCCCCAGCCCTCAAGATCAGGAGGTGCACCCTTAGGAGAGCTCAGAGGGGTGCCAGCCTCTCACCACATGAGGACACAGCGGGACGACAGCCGACTAGATGCAGACGTCTCCAGCCTGGGCTTTCCAGCCTCCAGGACTGAAGTAAATTTGCTCTTTATAAGCTGCCCAGTTTATGATACTCTGCTATAGCATCCCTAAAGCCAGATAAGGGCCAGCATGAATTAGGCTTTTGCTTGCATATACTTTGGAGGAATGCTGTTCTAAAATCCATGATGGTGCAAGGGTCACAGACCCACACATTTTCAGGAGTAGAAAACTTGAAGAAAACAAGCATGAACTGAGAAGCATGTTCCTTGTCCCAAGAGAGGCCTATAAAAATAAATCAATGTTTCTCTTCATTTCTGTGGGTTACAGAGCAGTAGAGGAAGGATTAGGAGTTTGGCAAGGGAAAAGAAACAGCAGCACAGGGGCTGGGGAGATAGCTCAGTTAAATAAGTGCTTGCCTAGCAAGTGCAAAGGCCTGAGTTCAATCCCTAGTTCTGAAAAAAAAAAAAAAAAAGAAAAAAAAAAAATAGGAACAGTGGCACATGGAGGGATGGTTTTTGGAAAGTGGTGGACAGAGTAACAGGTTTTTTTTCTTTGTTTGGCTGGTTTTTATGCAATATTGCAGGCTGCCCTTTAATTCTCTTATGCACCCCAGGCTGGCCTTGAACTCACTATGATCCTCTTACCTCAGCCTCCCAAGTCCTCCCAATTATAGGTGTGTGCCACCACCCCCGGCCAAGCAACCTACCAGAACAGGACAGATTTTAGCATTGGATTTGAACTGTGGCTGCAGAAGGCACTGGTTGTGAGGTGGGTGAGGTTCATGCATTGTCAGGATCCTCACCTTTGAGATGAGGTGGTGCGGGATGAAACAGGACGAGGAGCAGCACAGGCATGAGATGGGCTGCTCCCCACGGGGCCCAGAGACGCACAGTCCACCCTGACTGTCCCTCAGCTCAGAATGACTTCCCCAACCTGGTGCTGACATCTGAGGCTTTTTACTGTGAGGGAAGAGGATGTCCTCAGGAGAAGCCCGACCGACACCTGTGGGGGAGCGAGCATCACTGTGCCCCACATCTGGAAGCAGCAGCCTCCATGAGACAGTGGGTATTTATAGATCCTCCTACTTAGCTTGCTGGCTTGGCCTTCTCAGTGTCAGCCATCAGGACTGGTTTCTTCTCCCCAAGAAATAAAGACTCAGAGAGGAATTGCACCTTTGTAAGCTTTAAGCTTTGTACCCTTCTGTCCATTGGCATCTTGGGAGAGTAAGCATATTTCATTTGCCTCCTTCCAGATTCTTCGGAGAGCTCTGCAGGCCATCTTTGGGCTGGCAAACCTGCTTGTGCCAGCTGCCCCTTGTCCTCCCTGTGGACACAGTGTGTCAGGCACTGCAGCAAAGCAAAGATTGCTGGTGCTTGTTCAGCAGGCTCTCAGGTCCCAGCAGGTCCTGACCACCACTGTGTGCCAGTATTGTACTCCACCCAAAAGAAGTGTCTCATGCTGCTCCATCTTGCAGGGAGGGTGGCAGTGGCTTCGAGGTGGAGCAGCACAGTGTGGGTGACTGTGACAGAGACTGTTACCCAGCTTGGGAGGAGGCATAGGGGCTCAGGAGCAGAGCAGGAGAGGGAGGATTAGGAGTTGGCAAGTGAAAAGAAACCTGTGCACATGGAGGATGGTTTGGGGAAGAATAACATGTATAAAGGCAAGAGACAAGGGCAGGGCACAGCCGAGCTGTCATGCCTGGGCACATGGGGACAGGGCTGGCAGGCACCAGGTCCCAGGAGGAAGTCTGTCATCCCAATGGCTCGGCTCTCAGGGATCCGTGGGATGGAAGCTGCATCTGGATGCACTCTTCTCTGGAGCTCAGGACAGACAGGGATGAGGCGAAGAGGTTGGGAGGCTTCTAAGAGAAAGGAGCCCCAGCTACCAGCCGTCTGCAGAGTCGGAGTGATGAGAAGTTGGCAGAGGCATGAGTCACTGCATGGGTGACAGCACAGGAAGGGGAGAGCAGAGCTGGGATTAGAAGGGGGCAGGAAATGCAAGCCACAAGAGCTTGCCTTCAGAGCTTGCCACTGCAGTCAGTGATACCGCAGGGTGAGGCCTGGTTCCATGCTCGGCAGAGGGGTGGGCCAGAGAGAATGATCTTCACATCATCTGTTTATAGGTCATTGAAGACATGGGTGAGGATGAAATCATCCAGGGAGAATGTGGAGTAAGGGCAGCTCCTGCTCCTGAGGATGGAGCCCTGGGATGCTCAGGAGCAGGTCAGAAAACATGAGAATGACCATGACCACACAAGTGAGGAAAATCAGGAGAAAGATGATTAGAAAGTTGAGTGGCTAAGGGCAGCCAGATAGGTCAGCGGATTAAAGCACCTTAGTCAGACATACGAATAGGGGTTAGATCCCCAGCATGCCGAGCTGGCCCTGCTCCCCAAGGCCTGCTGAGCTGCGAATGAAATGGTGTGGTTGTGGTGTGCCTGTAATCCCAGTGCTTGGGAGGCTGAAAAACAGGAGGACCACTATGAGTCCCATCTGTGTAGTGAGGCACTATACTAAGTACATTTTTTTTAATTTTTTTGTATTTTAGGGAAGGGTTTACAGGTGTTCAGGATCTCAATCTAGATTGGACTGACAGTGACCCCCCTGTCAGACCACCACACCCAGTCTCAATTGCTGCCTCACCACACCCCTAGGGGATTGAACCTCTGGCCCTTGTGCCTGCTTGCAGGTGCTTTAATCCACTGAGCTATTTGGCCCACCCAAAAGTCCTAGTTTTAACTCTTATCTGTACAGCTAGTCATCCAGCTCTGTCTAGCTGCCTTGTTCACAAAGGAACTCAACTATTTTCTGTATAATTTTTCAAGGCCTGGGATTTTATGCACCTTCAACCTTCCTAGATACCATCCAGTCGTTTTCCCATGCCGTAGCACCAGATGCTTCGAACAGCAATGCATCACAATTCCAGGTTCTGCACATCTCACACACCAAATTTAAATTAGGGGAATTCAGTGATCATGACGTTAGTTCCCATTGGTTAATTTCCTTTGCATTGCCAACTACAAGGTGCAGGCTGTATGGCACACAAATCACGAGGCGCTGTTCATACTGCAGTGATTGTGAAGAACTCGCTCAGAGATAGTGCAGTGTGCAATCTATGGGGTGGCCAGTGAGCAGTTAAGACTTTTTTTTTTTTCTATTGACATTTTAGGTTTTATCTTTTGTGAAACTGTTACATTTTGTCCATTTTCTGCTGAGTCATCTTAACTGCTTTTTTACTCTTTTTGGAGTGAAAGTCTCCCTGTGTATTTCCAGCTAGCTTTGAACTCACTGTGTAGCCCAGGCTGATCTCAAAGTTGCAGGGATCCTCCTGGTTCAGCCTCTCCAGTGCTTAGATTATACATGTGCACTGCCATACCTGGCTTATTTTTGAGACAGGGTCTGCTAGTGTAATTCGGTTGGCCTTGAACTCCTGGCAATTCTCCAACCTTAGCCTCCCAAGTGCTGAGATTATTGGACTCCTTAGCTACAGTTTTGGTCGCTATGCAGTTCAAACTGGCTTGAGCTCACTTTGTAGCCCAGACCAGTCACAAACTCGCAACGATCCTCCTGCCTCAGTGATTACAGATGTAAGCCATGGTGCCTGGCCTTTTTTTCCTTTTTTTTTGGTACCAGGAATTGAATTCAGGACCTTGTACTTGCCTGGCAGGTACTTGGGCCACTGAGCTATATCTCCAGTTCTCCTCTGGTTTTGGTATCAGGATAATGTTTGCTTCCAGGAATGAATTTGGGAGTATTGTTTCATTGCTAATTTCATGAAAGAGTTTGGGAAGTAATGGAATTAGGTCTTCTCTAAGTTTCTTGTAGAATTTAGCAATAAGTCTGTCAGGGCCTAGGCTTTTGTGAATGGGTTTTTAATTACATCCTCAATTTCATTGACTGTTATTGGTTTATTTAGGATTTTTATATCTTCTTTACTCAGTAATTCATATGTCTGTAGGAATCTGGTCATGGTTTATTCTTATTTATTCATTTATTTTTCTGCAAAGCTTTATTCCAGAGGGGCTCAGTCCTTCTTGGTAGCTGTCTTCCTCATGATGGCCAGCATGTTGCTCAGCTCCTCACGCTTCCTCTTAGTATGGATGTGTGTCCCCACTCTTCTTGCTGACCTGGAAGGTGCATTTATCTTTGGAGACCTTGAGCAGTTCCATGGCATGCTTCTCATAGGGGGCAAAGCCACACACCTCCGGGATCATGTCCCACACGAACTTAGTGTGTTTGGTGAGGTATCTGTGAGGGTGGCTCTGCCTCAGTTTGCTCACATTCTTAGTCACCTTGTAGCCCCTGTTGAGGCCCACAGCCACGGAATAGGGTAGGGCCATGGCTATTGTTTTTCAGTGGCTGCTGTAGGGGAAGTAGTACAGGGAACCTCCAAATGACACAGAGAAAGACTGATCTCCCAACCTAAAAAATACCTCGGATGATGTTCATGTTCTCTAAAACCGAAGAATGAATTTTAGGAACAAACAGAGGTCATGAGCAGAATATATTTATTGAGGGGATGAGGCCAGGGTGATGACTCAGTGGAATAAGTGCTTCCCAGGCAAGTGCAAGGGCCTGAGTTCAATCCCTGGTTCTGGAAGAAAAAAAAAAGAGAAAACAGAATATATTTATTGAGGGTGAAGAAAGCTCTTGTCAGAGAGAGGGACAGGAGGGGGGCCCAATCAGGTTGTCCCCAGGAAACTGTCTCTTCCAGGGACTTTTATAGTGGAAAACCATGTGGTGAGGCAGGTCTAAGGTGGTGGAGAAGACAAATAACTCGCTTAGGTGGGCATGAGGTGGGATAAAACTATGGTCAACCAATGAGATTACAAACACCATTGCTCAGGTAAAAATTGATTAAATCCAGTACCAAATGGTTGGGAAATGAGTAACCTAATAAGCAGGCATGAAAGGCATGAATATGAGACGGTTTCCTCCTTTTGGGGGTTGAGTTCGTGACTCATTTGGGATCTTTCAAGGTAAGTACTGTACCCCTGAGCCACATCCCCAGCCTTGGACTTTTTTTTTAGCAGAACCAGGGATTGAACTCAGGTCCTTGCACTTGCCAGGTAAGTGCTTATTCCACTGAGCCATCTCCCCAGCCTAGCCTGGGGCTTTTCAAGGTGATTGATACCTATTTAGCATGCTCTGCCACGGGCTTACTTCCGTGTGATACCTATTTAGAATATCAGTCTCTGAGGCCCGTCCCCAGGGAACTATGTAGCTGTGTTTCCTCTTTTGTGTTGGTCTGGCCCATATGGGATTGTCTGTCTCTTCCAAGTTGCAAAGTCACCTTGTCTTCCATCTTGTCTCCTTGAGGGCTTGGCCCTGTCTGACTGCCTACAATATTTCTGTCTAATTCAGCTGCCTACAACAAAAGGACCAGTGCTGTGCGGAACTGTGGGAAATCTTGGTCATGGTTTATTTAAAACATGTTTTACAATTTTTCCTCCCTGAGGATTCAACCAGAGCCTTTACAATATCTCTAGCCACCGCCCCCTTTTTTTTCTACTTTTTTTTTTTTTTTTGTCTTTTTAAGACGGTCTCACTATGCAATTCAGGCTGGCGCTGGTCTCGAACTCACAACAATCCTCCTCCCTCAGCCTCCCAAGTGCTGGGATTGCAGGCCTGCGCCACCACGCCTGGCTTTTTTCTAAATTTTGAGATAGGGTCTTACTAAATTTCCCAGGCTAGATTTGAACTTGAGATCTTTATGCCTCAGGCTTCCAAAGTGCCAGACTTACAAGCATGCAACATCACAGCCAGCCAATTTACTAAAATTTAGGATTTTTCTCTTTTCTCTCTCTCTTTTTTTTTTTTTTTTTGTGGAACCGGGGATTGAACTCAGACCCTTGAGCTTGCCAGGGAAGTGCTTATTCTACTGAGCCATCTCCCAGGACCTTTTTCTCTTTCTTGATAAGTAAAATCAATCTATATTGTTTTCTTGTGTACTATTTTATAAAAGTTTGGTATTTCCTAAATTTTGAAACAGTTTAAGAAAGGAGTTCTTGTTTTCTTAAGTGGTGGTGCATGTCTATAATCCCATCACTCAGAAGGTTGAAGCAGGAGGATCTCTGCTGAGTTTAAGGCCAGCCCCAGCTACACAGTGAGTTCAAGATCAACATGAATTGCACAGTGAAACTCTGTCTAAAAAAAAAATAGAGTTCCTTACATAATCTCACAAAATTCTTTTGTAAAACTACCAATCTGGTACCTGTGAGAAATACTATTTTAACTTTGAAAAAATTATCCCATCTATTTACCTACTTATCTATCTATATATACCTATCTACACATCTGTTTTTTATACATGTTTGTTTGTTTCATTTTATTTTATTTTGGAACCGGGGATTGAACTCATGCACTTTCGCTTGGCAGGGAAGCGCTTATTCCACTGAGCCATCTCCCAGGCCCCTATATCTATTTGTTTTAGACAGGGTCATTCTATTGTATTCCAGGATGATCTTGAACTTGGCAGCGATCCCCTTGCCTCAGCCTCCCGAGTGCTGGGATCACAGACATGCACCACCATGCCTGGCCTAGATGCTACATCTTGAAGACAAAATGGACAAATTTGCCTTTATCAATTGATCTTTCAGACAAAGCTGCTATTTTTCAATGCTTCGCAGCCCATGCTTAGTGCCTTCTTGGTTCTGTGCTTTCTGCCGGAGTGCTCTGATATCACTGGGCTTTGTGTGGGCTCCACAAGGGGCTTGCACCTGCAGGATGAGTCATGCTTTCTTTATACCTGGGCCCTTCCTTGTCCGGCTCTGGATAACCCTGTCTGTGCACCTGGCCAAGGGCAGGTTCCCCATCCCCAGCCTCCATCCCTGCCTAGGGGCTGCTGTAGTCAAATAAGGCCAGGTCTTCCACAGCAGCCATTAATACATAAACCTAAGCATGAGATTATCCTCCATGGCTGTCTTCTGACTCCCACAGGGGCTCTCAGTTCTCCCCCTGTAGCAGCAATATTGCATGCAAATGTGTGGCATCCAGCTGGTGCTCAGCAAGCAACACTGTTAAAGAACATCAGCTTCAGCCGGGCGTGGCGGCGCATGCCTGTAACCCCAGCACTCGGGAGGCTGAGACAGGAGGATTGTTGTGAGTTCGAGACCAGCCTGAGCTACAAAGTGAGCTGAAGGCCAGCCTAAACTGCATAGTGAGACCCTGTCTCAAAAAGAAGAAAAAAAAAAAAAAAGAACATCAGCTTCACTAAAATTTGCTTTTCTCTTTTCTGTCTCTCCTGTTTTGTTTGTGAGTTATGGTCATGAAATATAGATCTAAATGCCTTTGCAAAGCCAGCTCTCCTCCACTTCCTTTTTTTTTGCAGAACTGGGGACTGAACTCAGGCCCTTCTGCTTGCCAGGGAAGCACTTATTCTACTGAGCCAACTCCCGGGCCCTCTCTCCTCCATTTCTACATAGATCCTATTCAGTTTATGTTCCCACCTTTCCCAGCCAAGCCCTGCTGTTTGGTAACCCAAGTAAGGCTGGAGCCCTTCAAAGACCTTTTCATTAAGATAAAAATAAAAGCAAAATATGGTCTTGCTAGCTAAGAGTAGGGGCATGTACCTGCAATTCCAGCACTCAAGGGGCTGAGCAGAACTGCCCCAAGTTCAAGGCCATTCTAGTCACACAGCAACAGTCTCAAATGATGAATAAGGGGGAGGGGCATTCAGGGAAGATAGAGATAATCAGAATATATACCACAGCAGGAGAATTGTTAAGTTGAAGCCAGCTCGCACATTGAATTACAGTGAATTGGTCTCTTTTTTTTTTTTTTTTTTTAAAGTCAGGTGTAGTGGCGCACACCTGTAATCCCAGCACTCAGGAGGCTGATAGGAAGATCGTTGCAAGAGTTCCAGGCCAACCTGGCCTACAATGTGAGCTCAAGGCCAGCCTGAGCTACATAGCAAGACCCTGTCTCAAAAAAAAAAAGTTCCACTAAAAAGGCAGACTGCTTAGGCAAGTGTGGGGCCTGGGGTTCAATCCCTGGTACCACATGCCACACTGGCCCAGGCCCGAGGCACACCTGTAATCCCAGTGCTGGGAAGGCTGAAAACAGGTGGACCATTACAAGTCCAAGCTGTGTAGTGAGGCCCTGTACCAAATACATTGAATGAAAGAATGAATGAATGCATGCATGCATACATGCATGCAGGCAGGCAGGCAGCGGCTGCCAGACAGCTCAGTGACGTAAGTGCCTGCCTTGCAAGTGCAAGGTCCTGAGTTCGATCCCCAGTAACCTCCCTCCACAAAAAAAAACCCTCAACTTGGCTAACACTGCAGGCAGATATAAAAGAATGCATGTCTGCTGCTCATGGGTATCACTAAAGTACAACCAGAACAGCTTCAGGAGCTCCTCTACTGAGGAGTCTGGAATACCCATGGCCTTGGTGGTCAGGAGATCCAAACAGCAAGTGCTGGGGCTTTGGGTTTGTCACTTGTGCCACTGGGAAGAAGGTGGCTGAGCACTGAACACAAGGCCACGCAAGGTGGATGGAAGAGTGTGGGACTGAGGGAGCCGTCTCAAGATTCTCAAAGACCTATGCCCACTTCATTGTGAAGATCTCTGACATTGAAGAACACCTATAAGATTCTTTTGTCTTTTTTTTTCTTTCAGAACCGGGGATTGAACTAAGGTCCAGGCCCTTGCGCTTGCCAGGGAAGCACTTATTCTACTGAGCTACCTCCCTGGCCCACTATAAGATTATTCTTAACAGTAGGAAAAAACTGAAGCAACTGAAATCATGACTGACCAAGGCATTGGAAAGAGGAGCTTTGCTTTTATAACCTTTTGTGACCATGATTCTGCAGATAGGACTATTATTCAGATATATCAGACTGCAAATGGCCACAACTATGACAGGACAGCCCTGTGGGAGGAGATGGCCAGTGCTTTACCTAACCAGAGGTCACAGTGGTTCTGGAATTGTTTTTTTTGCGGCACCAGGGGTTGAACTCAGGCCCTTGTGCTTGCCCGGGAAGTACTTATTCTATGAGCCATCTCCCTGGCCCATGTTCTGGAATTTTTGCAGGTGACTATACGTAGAGGTGGTTTTGGTGGCAATGACAATTTTGGTCACAGAGTTTTGTATATTTGTAACCCTAAAGCCTAATGCAGGCAGAGGTGCAGTTCTACAATTTTATTAATTCATGATCCAAAGCTGGGATTATGGGTCTGAGTACTGTTGGAATTTTTATGGGTGTGGGCACTACACCCAGCCTGGGGCAGATAGCCTGAACATAACAGAGAAAGACTTGCTCTATTGTCATTGTTGCCACTACTCCTTCCTTGCTCTCTGCTCTTTGCTGCCACATGAAGGTTTGCTGCCTTGAAGCCAGCAGAGTATGGACTAAAACCTCCAGTAACTGTGAGCTAAATAATTCTTTCCATCCTTCATTTTGGATGTTGGGTATTTATTCAAGTAACAAGAGTAACAGACAGGAGGGAGCTTCAGCAGTGGTGGTTTTGTGGCAGTAGATGGTTACCATGGATTTGGCAATGATGGGAGCTATTTTGGAGGTGGTAAAATTTGTAATGATTCAATCAATCTTCATATCTGGGGCCCATGAAGGACAGAAACTCTGGAGGCAAAAAATCCAAGCCCTGTGATGGTGGAGGCCAATACTTTGCCAAACAAAATCGAGGTGACTATAACAGCTCCAACAGCAGCAGTTAACGATAGTAGTGGCAGGTTTAATACTGCCAGAGACAAAGTGGGAGAGAACTTCAGAAGTGACAGGGAAGCTACAGGGTACAACAGATTTATGAACTTGGCCAAGCACAGTAGTGGCAAGGCTCCCTGCTACAGCAAAGATGTGTTATAGACAACATGTGTATGAACAAAAATCTCAAGGACTGTATTTGTGATAAACTGTGTAATAGGTTATTTTAGTTTGTGTTCTATGGAAAATGTAAAGTATTTCAACAAAAAGTTTAATGTATAATATTCATACTTAACTTTAGTTCTAAAAATACTGAAGTCAGTTCCCCATAAGGAACAGATCAGAAAACAGCAGTATCCTAGGCATGGTGGCACACACCAGCATTCAGGAGGCTGAGACAGGGAAGACTGCTTCGAGCTTAAGGTTGGTCTTGGGGCTACAAAAGTAAGCATAAAGCTGGCCAAACTGCATAGCAAGACCCTGTCTCAAAAAAAAAATAAAAAGAAAATAGCACTGGGAACAAGACAGCCATGAATGCCTATTTATATAGTTTTGCTACCTGGACCATGTGAATGTATTAACCATTCTGAAAGCTCCCTTCTATATTAAAAATGTGAGTGTAATAGAATATGGTGAATATTTGATTGCATTTGAGATTTATCTTATACCTGAGTGATTTTAAATGCCACTTATTTTTTTTTTCTGGATATTATATATTTTTGGTTAAAAAAAGCTCCCTTTGCTCCTTGTGAGTTTTGGGGATTTGTTTTTGAGACAGGGTCTTTTTCTTTTTTTTTTGTGGAACTGGGAATTGAATCCAGACCCTTGCGCTTGCCAGGGTACCGCTTATTCCACTGAGCCACCTCCCCAGACGAGACAGGGTCTTGTGATATAGTTCAGGCTGACCTTGAACTTATAGTGGCCTCAAACTCATGGCAATCCTTCTGCCTCAGCCTCCACAAAATGCTGAGATTACAGGTATGTGCTACCCTTCACAGAAAAAGTCACTTATAGGACTGGGAAAATGGCTCAGTAGAATAAATGCTTCCCTGGTAAGCACAAGAGCCTGAGTTCAATCCCCAGTTCCGCAAAAAAAAAAAAAAAAAAAAAGTTACTTATGACCACAGTCACTCTTTTCCATCCCAGTCTAGGCAGCCAAAACCCCTACAAGCCCTTCTTGTGCTCTAACAAACGTAGAAGCCATTTCTCTGACCCATCCAGAGAAATGAAGGTGAATGAAGGACACAGTCACACTGCAGTGCCTTTATAGAGGAAATTTTATTGTTAATCATTTACCTTAAGTTTCAGAAAGAGGAACAGATTAGCTCACTCCAACATGATTGGCAGTTGGCAAAATCTAGTGAAGCAAGTGTCCTGATTGCTAAGGATTTAATTTGGATGCTTTTAATACTTAGCCATCTAACACTTCAAACATAATCCAGAATAAATGCATCATTCTCCTTCCCTTTCCCTTTAACACTGCACCTACCTC